>BOPP01000027.1:184785-204802 GCA_017312745.1 Gryllus bimaculatus | reverse complement strand
GTAGTAGTAGTAGTAGTAGTAGTAGTAGTAGTAGTAGTAGTAGTAGTAGTAATTCGGAAGGTTTAGAAGTAGAAAGGAAGTTGAAAATCCTGCATTTTGCTGTTTCATTTGAGAAAAAACAAACAATTAGCGGTGATACAACAGCGCATACGTCCTCAAATGATTTGCAAATGCTTTTGACAATTTTCGAAAAATTATGAATTTCAACGAAAATGAGACCTTTATCATTCTCTTAAGCGTCCTTAATGCTATCAAAGTTTAACGGAAATTTTGGAGGTATTTTTGAGAAAATTTTGAAAATGTAAAATTTTTCACATCAGTAATATACCCCAAAATCAAAATATCCCTTTCAAATTCGTAGAACTTCGAGATCGTTCAGATCTATTAGGGAATAGGGATTTTTTGATTAAGGGATTTTGGAGAAAATCGGCTCAATGATTTTGGCGATAGGTTTGACCACTGCCGGCGGACAGACGGATGGACTGATAGAAAGACGTTTTGCCGTCAATCAATTTTTTGGAAGTAAAATGTTTTTTTTAATGGATTGAAATGACTTTAAGCAGAAATTATACGAAACATACTAGATTTGTTAAAAAACTATTACATTACAATTTTTAAAACTCTTATTCAACTTTCTCGCCCTTACTCTCACCCTTACTATTTGAAGGACCTAAAGTTCCTTCAGATCGATAGGAGAATATCGATCTCGGAAAAATATGTCTGCCCAGTTTAGGCGCTAGTGTTGACCACAAACAGACAGACAAACACGCAGAGGCGGACAGGTGAACAGACGGACGGACTGACTAACAGACACATAGACGTTTTGACAATCATTTTTTGGGTATCAAGGACCCACAACGTGGAATCTGGCTACACAACGTGTTACTTTCTGCCTATTTTATTGCAGGATTACAATAATTTCTCTTTACTGCGTAATAAGGTGAAAAAGTAAAAAAAAAATCAGGAAGTAGAGAAGATGGAAATGGGCGGAAAGCAACTCCGGACCTTGGTGGAATGGGCTCGGATGCCACATAACGTTACGCATCACTTCTGCTGGTATATTTATTTAGGTTGTGAGTGCCTTCGGGGCTGAACACTTCCAGCAATGTTTTTGGAAGGTTTTCAATTCGAACCTGAACGGACGATAGAGTGAGCCATAGTTCCCGGCGCTAGGATCCGGAACCCGGTCCTGTCGCAACATGTGGCGCGCAGCTGCCACTGTCTGCCAATTGTATGGCGAGCTAGTAAAAGGTCGCGCAAATTCCTTTCTGTCATATACGCCCGTTGGAGAACGAAAAGTGCACAATTTTCGCAGACCCAAAGGCAGTATCTAGTTTTGAGTAAGTTGAAACGATATAATAATTTCGGGCCTCCCGAATCCTCTTGGCTGGATTTCCTCATATTTTCAAAAGAGGGGAAGAGAGAAGAACCTTTAAAAATGTATGTTGCGTGTTCCTATTTCTATTGAGTGTTTCTTTGAAAGCTTACTTATATTTATTGTAAAGTTAAAGTACCTGCTGTTCAGAAATTGTAGCATGATTAATGCAAATTCAATCAAAAATATAATTTATACAAGATGTTAGTATGCAATTGTGTCCAAATGCTCTTTCGTAAGCCTTTGTAACTGCACCGTTAGTGGAGAACTTATTTAGCTGAATTGGTGATTGTTATGATATATGAATGATGATGGAACAATAAACCGTCAAAGGTAGTTAGGGACATTAACTGATGTCACTGCAGTGCCTCTGAGCGGGAGGTACTAGGATTCGAGTCTCAATGGCGGCAGGATTTTCGTCATTAGCGACATAGCTAGGTCGAATTCAGTCGCTGTCTGGATGAGAATTCTAGCGGCCGACTACTCTGGTTGGTAGTTTACCGACGTTTCAGCGATCAACCCCAGACAAATACCGGGGCGGTACCCTAACAAATGGGTCACGGACCCCGCGCGATCTTTCCTTACTCTTCCGTGTCCTTTCCTGACCCCTTACTTATCCACTTACACTCACGCGCAATACAGTAACTCACTTGTTGGAGATCAGTTGGGAGCTTAAGAGCTAGTCTCGGTTGGGGCGGTGCCACGCTGGGGAGAGACACCTGGTTGGTAAAGCCCGCAAACCGACGTAGGTTGGCGCTGGATCTCACCATCTGTCGGAGGAAACTCACTACCTCCCGCGATAAAAAACGCACTACACTTAAGGGAATAATGGCCTTAACTATTGTCACGCCGGAATCACTAATGAATCAAATGAAGAAATACTGGAATATGAGGCAGGGAAACAGAGGAATCCCGGCAAACAGCCGTGAACCCACTTTACCCCAGAAATTGCGCAAGGATACACTGGAATTTAAGGCGCGGTACCCGCAGATGGAAGATGAGGGGTTTGACAACTATACCACCTATCGCCTCTCTGATGAAAGCATAAGGAATTATTTTCAGCGATGATTAATTGCAGTTGAGATTTTCACAAATGTACAGATTTTTTAATATGAAGATTAGCAATGGCCACACTAATTAAAATGTATTAGGGCAGAGCTAACTTTCTGATTAGTTTGACGAATAATGGTGGGTCTGAATGTGGAACGACATTATAGTTAAGTGATTTATTATTGAGCAATAATCCAGTAATACAATGGAAGAAATAAATTATTTTTTCTATAAACACAATAATTAATATTTGTGTACTGTAGTATCAAACTTAACGTCCAATTTTAATACAGAATAATTACTGTATTTAAATTGGTCGTTAAATTAGAGTTTGATAATTCTTTTGTTTACCTAAAGACATTCTATTAAACTCATACCACCATAATAGGGCCTGAAATACGTAATTTACGTTGTTATTTGTATACTACATTTTTCATTTTCATTATTATAGGCATGTCACATCACGTTACATGCTTACTAGCACTGATCTTGGGTACGTCAGTAGGGTGAATTATTAATCAAAACGTCATCTTCATCGTCCTCATCATCAGCAAGGACTAGTCTTCTTTAGACTGTCCAAGGTTTTAGGACTGAAATTTCCGCCTCTTCTCAGGGCGTCGTCTGTCTTTTATATGTTGCAGTAACTTTACCATATTCTTGGAAATCCACCGTCGTTCTCTGTCCACAAGAAATTGACATTTCGTTTGGATTGCCTCCAATAAGCATATAAGCACTCAGAGTACATTAAAATTCATATTGTTGAGGATTCGGTCAATTCTTGAAACATCTGTGTCTGACAGCAAGATCCTAATTTCCATCCGTTTGTATTCTTTGTTTTAGTTACATGTACAAAAATCTACGGATGCCTTAATTTAAAAAATGTAGAATAGACTAAACTCGGACTTGACTTTACTGTTTAAAATTGAGTCAAATTTTGAATTTCCTAATTTTAAAATCTATAACTTTAGCTGTCTAAACCTAAAAAAATAACAAAGTTGATTAAAGTTATTAATATTTTCAAGTAATTTTGTCATTTACCATGATTTTGCTCTTGTCAGATTTTTTCTACTATACTGGTATTTAGGTACTATCTAGACACAAGTTATATAGTATGTTGTGATGTACGTGTATGGTTGGGGAAGGTACCTTCCTTGGTGAATGCATATTGCTGCTAAAATGATCAGTGTCACTGTGTCAAAACATAAATAATACACATCCTGTAGCAAAGGTGTATCGCCTGGCAATTGATGTGCTCAGCCGCTTAGTCTACCAGGGAAGTCGCGGGCACACGCAAAGATCTGGAAACATTTCTGGGCAGTCTCGCGATACCTATATACTAACCGGCCTGAATACCTATATATAATTGTATGAATGCAGAATAATCTTTCGTAATCATAATGGATATGAAATAAATTTTTGTTACAAGTTGTCACGCTAATCGGCAAACGTGGCTCTGGGCATCAACTGATCTCACAGCAGTAACTTTGACTGGGAGGTTCTAGGGTTCATGTCCCGACGGTGGAAGGATTTTCGAGACTGGCTTGTCAGCTAGGTCGCATTCAGCCGCGAATACGCAAAACATTATCAACGTTGAACATATTGACCGTTGAATTTCTTACATTTTCAACACAATAAATTGATAAAAGCGAAACACTTGTGTACATAAATTGGAAGGAAAAGAAAACTTCGCTGCAGAGCCATTAGGTCTGATGCACTTAGAACTTGTCATAGTTTTCAACTTCATAGTCATGGTTTTCAACTTCAGTTTTAATTTTCTTTATAATAAATTTACTATTTTAAATGAATAAATACTGTCTGTGAGTATTCATTATAATACAAAAAGTTACACAAAATATAAAAGCTCGTGGAATGTACTAAGTTTGGCAGTTCATAAGGAGTAAGGCCACAAGTGTGGAAGAATATAATGGAACGTGTTTGGTGGCTATACCACAGCTGCAAATATAAAGTCTCAAAAGGGAGCAATAATGGTAGCTGAAATAAAGTTACATCTTTTATATGATTAATACCTATGTTTTAGAAGAGAATATTGAGGAGAATTCTAGTGACGACTACTCTAATCAATAGTATATCGTGGTTTTTCCAATCAACACAAGCGTATGCCGGAGCAGTCTCATTACAAACGGACTACGAACCGCACCGATCTTTCCTTCCTATTTTTGTCTTATTTTCACCCCATACTTACGTATTCACTGATAGGCACTACACTATCATCCTTGTCAGTAGACCAGACTGGAGCTTAGAGCTTGCGGTGCCATGCTGGTGGTAGATACCTGGTTGGGGAAAATCCCCGCAAGCACCATGTGTAACAGTGAACACTCTTATGTATAACCGTAATCAGAAATTTCAGTAATTATTAAAAATTTTCAACTTACAATTTGAGAGTAAAATTCGAATTTTTATTACATTAACATAATGGGATGCTCATAAGAGTTTGGGAACAACGAATTCTATAAGAGTGTAGTAAAGATTTATTTTTTAAGGAATGTGTGTAAAGGAGAAAGTTACTGTTTGAAAAGAATTTGGAGAAAATATGAATTAAAGTGATGGGGAGATACTCGTAAATTTGTAAATTCGAATAAGTACGAAGAAAGTTATTGTGAAATTAAGTATTGGGTAGAGGGGACTATAAATGTGAATTAGGAGAAAGTGAAGCATGTATAAATGGATGGATGTAAATCTTAGTATTTGAGAAGAAAGAATAAGTAAACGTTTTGTGGTTTGTTGCATCTGATATTGAAATATAATTTGAGAGCTGATGAGAGAAATACTGGTGATGTAAGGGATGTAAAATCAGGCTTGAGATTAATGATTTCTAAATTCAACTTCTAACGTTGAACCTAACGTTGAAACTGTTGTGAACAGGAAAGCGTAATGTACTTTATTTTCTATTTTATGTTATAATTTGAGAAGAAAAAATTGCAGAAAATACTTTAATGTGTTTTCTTAATAATGTATAAATTCACATCAAAATCTGGAACAAAAAACTTTGTAAAAATAATTTATTGCAGGGTTAAATTTTCGTTGTTTTGGTTTATGTTTTTGTGTTTTCTTTTCAAATATCGAATGAAAGTACTAAAAGACAAACAAAGTAACTTCTTATTTTTGCGTTTCGTTAAATATGGTATGTTTTTTTTGTCATTTATCGGAAAGTCTTTGTCGAACCTTGTTAGATAAAAAAATCACCCCTGACCTCATTGTGGAATTTATGCACTACTCATATCATTTTTTTCCTATAACAGGTTTTGTGCTCTGTTAGACTGTACACGAGGTAATTTTTGCGTGGCGAGTGTGACCTCCTTCCGGTCTCGGTAAGAGCAGTCCGGAGCGCGATAAGCGTGAGTTTAGAATATGAGTAATTATCGCGTAATTTTGCGTGAAATATAGGCAATTTTTAAACAATTATTTTCTCAAAAACGGTTTGATATTTTTTTTGAAATTGTTCGTATGTATTAAAGGAAGATGAAAAATGTGGTGCTTGTCTTATTTCCGACGAGCTCTCTGTATTTTCGAAAATTGCAAGAAGTTAAAGTTACAAAGTTACAAAGCTACAATAATGAAAATAGGAATTTTTGTCTGAAACAAAATGTTTTAAAAGAATTCAGATGTTTAAAAAGGTCACGCACATTTAAAAAAGAGGTAGTTTTCGCGTAATGTCTGCTTGAAATTAGTCAATTTATTCAAACAAATTTTCTCAAAAATCTCTCCTATTTTTCTTTCATTTTCTCTGCGGTAGATCAAAGGACGCTTAAAGGAATGGTGCAGGTCTCATTATCGGTGAATTCTTTTTAATATAGGATTTTTAAAAAATTGCGAACGAAAGTATGTGCTAACACAAGTTGTATAATGCAATTCCTTGAGTTGTTCAAGTATTGATTTTCCGTTCAATATTGAATTTTTTCTTTTTAAGAGGAAAGCTCTCGTTAAAATGAGACGAAAGCTTTGAGAAAAAATATATTTTTCATTTCAATGAAAAGCATTATGAATCGCGTCCTGCAGGAAATTGTAATAATTCAATTTTCCCCCGAAGGTTTTTATCCAGCATACTGTCGGGTACTCTTTCGATCCCGTTGGGGCGCGTATTCGACCATATACTTGACACCAATACCCTCGGATCTGCGGTCAGTAGAATGCTAGGCTTTCCACGACAACACGTACATGAAAGGCAAGGGACAAAACACTGTGTCCAAGGCGGGACTCGAATCCGCATCCCTTCGGACCAAAGCAGTGAGTCGGTACCTCGGCCATCCAGGTTGGCTAATTCTATTTTACCTTTAGTTATAATAGTTTTAATAATCTACACATGAGTATATTAAATTGGGTCATTGTTAAAGTTTCTAGTAATTATAAGAATTTGTGCATCGTGAATCTAGGCATTACTGTAGTCTAGATCATTCGTTATTATTTCATTTTTAGGGAGGGGTGGTTTTGTTATTTATGATTTGATTTATTGTTTTTTATTTAATTGTATTCTGTGTAGGGATCATCACTGTACTATCTAAATTAAAAGATTCAATTAAATTGAAGAAAATGCCCTTTTTTGCGAGATTTGCCCAGAAAACCAACGTTGAAATCTAACCATACAACAAATAATTCCAAACAACGATTACTAATTTTGTTCAGAGTTTTCTCTAGATTTTCTAAGAAATGAAGGAATCTATAGCTTGCTCTGTTGAATGCCTGCAAACGCAAATTCGTATAATTGTGAGCTAATGATGTGTACGATTGTTATTTCAAAAATAATTTCAACTGAATATACAATTTACGGAATATACATAGAATTTAGACAAGAAGGTAGAATCAATATAATTTCTGACGTTATCAGTTGGCTGACAACTTGAATTTTTGACGTGCAATCTAGGCCAATATTTATTGTTCTTAATTGCTAATGGTGCTAAGCAACTCAGTGTACAAACGTCATCGCTGACGAGTTTTTATCGCATAGCGTTTTTGACATTAAAGTATATCTCTGACAGTGTCATCATATGTGTCAATATATCAACCACAAGCAGTAGTTTTGTATGGCTATCCAGAATAACATAGCAAATTAAAAGGTCTAGAAAACTTGCGTACATGTTGTTTGACATTCCGCTGCGAGCAGTCACACATAACAAATATACGCGCACAGAGCTGCGCCTCGCCTCGAATCTGTGTTCTATGTTCCAGCGGAAGTTGAAGTGCCAAAGAAATAGTTATCAATAACACTTACTAATTGTGTGGTGCTAATATTCTAAAACAGTGGTGTAACATTTTCATCAGACAACGCTGTCATTCGCCAGTGTATTGTAGATGTCGTCTACATAGAGGTCTACCCGACCGAGGGCGAAATGGATGTCGCGTACCAAGAAGGCCCACGTCCGTGAAACATCAATCCTACAAATTCCAGAGCATCTACTAAAACAACATTAACTAGATCAGCGGTTACATCTACCTCCATCGCATCAGTCTCACATGTAAATTGGAACAATGCTGCATAACAATGTTAATGGTAAACAAAATAATGTTAGTAACTATCTGCCAGCTGACGGCACTCCGAGTACTTCAAAGTGCAACGGAAATACCAGTGCAAGTGCAGTACTAATTTCCCAAGAGCACAGTGGTAAGCGAGAGAGTAGTGATCCATTGCATCTATACATGCAACCAAACAAAAAATCGCGTTTAGCCATTCTCAAGAATACGGTTTTCCCATTAAATATGGATTTGACTGTTTAGGGGGGCAGCAAGAAAGAGAATCTTGTTCCGAATCCCGAGACACCACCGTTCCTGAAAACTCCGAAAATATTAGAATCCCTGCCATCCATATTAACATGATTGAAAACATAATAGAAGTAAAAAATGAAATTAAAATCTACATCACTAACCAGTTTACCTCAACTTTCAAAGCAAAAATTAACTTTAAATCAATAGAAGTTTTCAGAAAAGCAATTAAATATTTTATAAGCACTAATAAACAGGTCCACATTTACAAGGACCTAACCAACATAAAGTTCTCTGTGGTCAGTGCTTCCTATGTTTGGATTTCAGGCATTCGAAAAACAACTGTAACCATCAAATTTCTTGTATGTATTGCTCAGAGACTCGAAAGGACGACCCTCCGTAATGTAAAAGCTGTGACGAGGCGCACAGAGCTGATATCCGAAAATCAGAATGCTCATATTTTAAATCAATTTCGGAAAATAAAAAAAATCCCATCACACATCAAACAAAAGTCGAGAACTACCCATCATTCCGCTCCCCCTAATACCAATTACCATTTTCCCAACTTACTTAACACGACCCGCATACCAAACGTCACCTATGTATCAGTAACTAACCAGCAATCAAACACCACCTCCCGAAATCAATCAGCTAACAACTCCCAAAACTACTCCCCCCAAAATAACACAACTCAACACAGTTTCTTAAATTCTAGTACACAATATCATTAACTCCATATCCATACACTTAACACTTTAAACTCTATTATACCAGTCATTGTTCAAAATATCCAACAAGCCATAGCGTCCTATATTAGCACCGCCCATGCCGCACCCTGAATTTAATCATTCATTAAATCCAATGAATTGGAATGCACGTAACATTAGCAATAAAAAATAGAACTTCAATACTTTTTACAATACAATAATATGGACATTGCTTGCATCACTGAGTCGCACATAAAACCTTTTTCTCCTTTTTATTTTCCAGGATACGACGTAGTTAGACAAGATAGAATACACTTACCAAGCGGCGGCGTTCTCATATTAATCAAAACTACTATGCCGTATTACCAAATGAACTGCCGTATTACCAAATGTCTGTTACTGGGCTTGAGTTATCAGCAATTTCTCTCCCCTGCCTAAATCTAACTATAATTGTAGTTTACACACTACCCAATCTAAAGCCTTATTTCGCCAACTGAAGTAACTTGGATTAAGATTAAGATATCACACCCCAGTCACCCACTTCACTTAGGTGACCTCAATACTAAACATACTTCTTGGGGGTGCAGAGTCATCAATGCCGCTGTATCTCAACTAAACAATCACGTACGTACTAACATATTAATCTCTCCCCCTGAACATACACACTACCCTTGAGACCCAAATAAGCTGCCCGATATTCTTGATATACTCTACTACTGTGATCAAAAGTATCCGGACACGTCCAAAAAGGTGTTATGGCGTGGTCGTGTTTTTCATTGAGGGGATGGCAACCCTCGTTGTTTTGTGTGGCACTATAGAGGCACAGGCATATGTTGATGTTTTAAACACCTTCTTGCTTCCCACTGTTTAACAATTCGGGGATGGCGATTTCATCTTTCAACACGATCGAGCACCTGTTCATACTACACAGCCTGTGGAAGAGTGGTTACACGACAATAACATCACTGTAATGGACCGGTCTGAACAGAGTCCTGTCTCGAATCCTATCGAACACCTTTGGGATGTTTTGGAACGCCGACTCGATACCTCTCCTCTGTGCAGCACTCCTTGAAGAATAGGCTGCCATTCCCCAAGAAACCTTCTATCAGCTGATTAAAAGTATGCCTGCGAGAGTGAAAGTTGTCATCAAGGCTCAGGGTGGGCCAACACACTATTGAATTCTAACATTACCGATGGAGGCCGCCACGAACTCGTAAGTCATTTTCAGCCACGTGTCCGGATACTTTTGATCACATAGTTCAGGAATAACCAACATTTACTCAATTTCTCATATCGAGCTCGACTGTATTCCGGTCATTATTTCCACAGATCAAACCCTCCCCCCACCCTCGCCCAAACCAGTTCTTAACACGTATAAATTAAATTGGGTCAAATGTAAGAAAATAATTAAATCTCAAACTCCTAAATTTTAAATCCTAAACATTTCGTCTGAAATAGATCAGACAATAATAAACTTAAACAATCTTTAATCTGAAAACATTCCGTAATCATTCCCATCCTTGCAAAAATTGTAAATACACGATAATTCCAACCATACTACATAAAAATGCACCAAAGAATCTGGCGAGCTCTTAGGGCACGCAGTTTAAAATCAGGACCAAATCTTTTAACAAATATCCCCAGAAAAGCCATAGCGGATTTTATGCAGACCAAACGTAACAATCTAATACAATCTTTAAAAATTAAAAAATATTTGGTTATTTCTAAAAGGGTACTAAGGATTATCCCCTCTTTGATTACCGCCAATTGTAAAATATACACAAGTGAGAAAACGTAAGTTTTATCCGTTCATTTTGCTGAGACATTCACCTCCCAACATCTCCTCTCCCCAACCAGATCATTTCCAAATCCAAAACTATGCCCACTCCCCTAATTACAATATACCACAAAAATACATATCTCCTCAGGAAATTACTATCATTGTTAGAACTATCCCAAATAAAAATAAACCGGTCATGACAATATTAATAATATTATTTTAAAAAATTTACCCCAAACCATTATCGTCTTTATCACCAATATATTCAACTCATCCCTAAGAATAGCATATTATCCTTCAATCTAAAAACATTCCTAAATATTTCCCATTCCCAAACCGAACAAAACCCACAGCAACTAAGGGAACTATAGACCCATTAGTCTCCTCCCATCATTAGCAAAAATATTCGAAAACCTATTCTTGCAAATTACTTGTATCAATAGTCGGACTTATTTAAAAGTTTACGATTTACGGGATTTCAAAAACTAATCAGGAATTTTTTACTTGAACTTGTAAATAAATACACATTGCAGGTTCAGTTTTTAATTTGTCACATTTATTACAATATTATGTGATATAGGAATGAGCATCTACATCAAACATGATTCATATGACAGAAGCTGTTGCTTAAAAGACGTGTTTATATGATAGTTCATAGGCATATTTCCGTACTGAACATCCCTTTTAACCAATCTATCAGTGATATCTCAGTCATACTCACTGTGTGCATACATACACAGTCATATATACCCCGCAAGTCAATGACTTACAGAATTTCAAACCAAACCAAAACTTTGCAAAGTCCTCAATGCCATTCTATTCATCTGATTTGCGGGATTTCCACATGGAACGATGCATTTTTCCTGCAGCTTCTATTATCGCACAGAAAGCGAATATGCAAAAGAGAGTGACATGGGGTTTTAAAAATAACTTATTCAAATATTGTATGTTTGTGTTTTGTTACTCTAAAACGTCATGTGTAAAGCCTTAGGCCTAATGAGTGAATTAAAAAAAAAATGACAGCGGAAGGACTGAAGGACGTATAGAAGTTTTGAATACACATTTTTTCGGCATCTGGGACCCGCAAAATGTATATTTCCGTCAACCTCCCGACATCAATGTTTTGCGACATTACATAACTTTCTGTATACGATAAAGTAAAAGGAAGGGGCTTACTTTTTAAGATAATGATACCGCTCTTCGAGTATAGTGAAAAGTAAGTGATATATATCTCCCATAAATCTGGCTATTCTTTTGCAGCCTCCGAAAATAGTTTTCATAATTCTCATGTTAAAAATTGCGAATTTGAAAGAAACACGACAAACGCAGGAGAAATCTTGCCTTTCAGTGTAATTGGTTTCAAGGCTAAATAATGGAATACGATTAGCGTAAGCCAGAACGTTGATCTAATACAATGTTTTAGACCGGTAAGAATTTTGCAATAAACCTATATTACTATTCTACTTTAGGTTTGTTTTGAGATGTTAATTGCTGTCGTGGGATTCGCATCTTACGTAACCAGCATATTTAAAGTTCAATGACCATTCCAAGTGATACAAATAAGTTCATGTATTATTCTACTCTTTCTGTAAGACATTCAGAGATTTATGGGTAGAAAAAAGGCATACCATTGTAATGACGATCATTCTAGTCACTCAGGAATAATACGAAAGTAATATTTCGTGTAAATAATGATTTGTTTTTGAATATTTATTTTTCTCTGAAATGAGTAATGAAACGATTGGAAGTGTGGATCAGACTTGTCACGTTGATGGGTCACATCTCCACATCTTCTAGGTATCAAGAGAGTCTACATTTCTTATTGTCAAATACACCATTCTATTGTGTATATTTTAGTCGCGGCTGCGAAGCATTTCAGTTTTGTATGCTCCGCTCGAAAAGTAGCAATGATACTAAAGGGCACGTCTTTACTCATACGGCATTCGTATCACTGAAAAATACTTTATTGTGTCTGTGTTACGTACAGTAATACATATATTTTTTAACAGATTTTTCGTTCAATCCGCTTATTTTACAGTGATTTGCGTGACTTAATACTAGCATTGACTTAGGGCGAAGGCGGGGAGTTCATTTAGACGAAGCACCCTTTCACTTTGTTACGTTTCTCTTAATTTAGTGTTTGGATTTTTTAAAATTTATTTTAAATTTGTGTCAGTCTATTGTTAATGTTATGTTAATGTTTGTAATTTTTTATATTTCATTTGCATTCTTAATGTAACGTTTATGGCGGGGTTAATTGATCCTTGGGATACCTTGAAATAATTTTGATGATTTCTGCCGAACGTCCTAGATTTAAGTCTTTAACACATTCCGCTTAATATAAAATGAATGCTACAAGTTCTGGTTTCTATCTTCTCGAACAGGGGGTATCATCATTGCTCTACTTGTTGCTACGAGTAACAATGGCGACAATACGGGGAAAACGCGTCACTGAATGCATAGACCCGATTTACACGCTTCCCTTGACAAACGACTACTCGTTTTGTGGCTTCCATCTAGCAGACAACTGATGATGATGGCTAAGCCATCGAAAGCTGCTTTTGAATTAAAAAACATTGTTGGCAATGACAACATCTTTAATTATTTTAAAAATGCCAAAGATATCTTACCACAACACCTATTTTACAAATGCTTCCTGGCAAATAAAAGTGTAAAATTCTTTAAAAAGAGGATGTACTTTGTTTGAAGCAGAAAAGATGTGACTTCAATTTTTTCTTCGAAAAATACTGTTTGTTTTTATGTAACTCACTTCAAAGTCACACAGTGACTTCCAACCTGAAAAAAATATTTTTCGCAAAAAAAATTAATTGCAAATTGTGTAATTAATATCTGTATGAATACTATCAAAATACTCTAATGACAATGTACAGAATTGGAAACTATAATTACATTCTTTTAATAGTACAAAAATGTAATCGTTTAAAATAGACTTTATTATCATTATTATTATTATTATTATTATTATTATTATTATTATTATTATTATTATTATTATTATTTGTAAAACTAGATGGAAGATGCTAAGCAAGAGGCTCAATTTTCCTTTGTTCTTCTTGTTTTGCCAATATGCTTTCATTCTTTCCGAAAAAGCTTGTTTACGTTCTTTTGACCTTTTGGTCTGTATTGTTTTTGTTTTGGTTGCTCTGATGCAACTTCCCACGTATCCACTTTGTGTCTGAAAGTCTCTCTCTCTCTCTCTACTATGTCACCTGATCTTATATTAGCTTTTCTCGAGGTGTTATATTCTTAATTGAGGTTACGTAATCTAGTATCTTTTTGTCAATCGGTTTTCTGGTAATCAGTAAAGATGTCCAAAAATTTCATTATTTTTCCCCTAATGTCAATTTCAATGCTTGAAAACGTTTCTACTGTTTTGACTGATTGTAGTCTGTAACCGTCTTTTGTATGTCTTGCTCCAAGAATTTTCCTAATTATTTTTCTCTTCTTTTTTATTTCTTAAAGTTCCTGTTTTCTATTAAGAGCCAATGTTTTGCTTGCATACAGGGCTGTTGGTTTTATGTCTGTGTTGTAGTGTCGAATTTGCGTTTGTCTTGACATGAAGATTTTGTTGTAGATGTTTGGAACTAGTCCTAATGCTTTCTTAACTTTTTGGAGGCTATTTTACTGCAAAATTTTTTCAAGCTCTGTAGGTTCGATGAATTCTCTAAGGTATTTAAAGTATGGTTCCCTTTTGGTTTTACCGTACTCATTCTTCAGAGCAGCGATTTGTCTTTAAACATATGAATTCAGTTTTCTCGAATGAAATTTGTAACAGTACGTTTTCAGCACATTCTTTGGGCATCTCGAGCTCTTTGATGTCTGTCTCCTCGTCCTCTGCTAGTATCACTAGATCGTCTTCAAATGCGAGGTACGGTATGTTGAAGTTGTCTTTGGGAAAGCCAAGTGAGATTGTCATCCAAACTTCATGCTTTTTGAGTTGTCTCTCCCATTTTCCCACAACCTTGTTTCCATAACCTGTTGTTGTTATTATTATTATTATTATTATTATTATTATTATTATTATTATTATTATTATTATTATTATTATCGAAAGATGTTGTTCTGCCCTTCATCTCCATTTCTCTCTTTTCGTCTCCTCCCCTCCCTGCGACTCACTTCATCCACCGCAACAGAATAGTAATAGCATGTTGAAATGTTTCTTTAAGGCCTTTGAGGCAGAATGTTAGTTTTTAATGACATAGAAAGCTACGTTTAGGAGTTATTAATCTATGTAGATAAAAAAAATATTCTGTCGGGTGTGTTGCGGGTTGCATTTGACATGGATATTTAGTTTTGTTCTACAGCGCCATCTAGTGCATTTTTTCGATATTTTAATAGTTATTCTACTATTCGCGGCAGAGATAAATTAATCAAATCTGAGATAATTAAAACTGGTCTAGCCGTTCTTGTTTTATTAATGCTGTAAGTAACCCGATACTGCTTTATACACTCGAGCCAAGAAACTGGTACAGCCATGCCTATTGAAATAAAGAGATCTGGGACCAATCAGAATACGACTCTCCGGTCAGCAACGAATTTATAAGACAACCAGAGACTGGCACAGTTGTTTGATCGACTTCTGTTGCTAAAATGGCTGGTTATCACACGGAAAGAAATGTATAGTTCATTCAATTAATCATGCATCAACTAAACGGTATAGTTAATTTTGAAAGAACAAAGTGCTTAGTCACTTTCACGAAAGTGCGGTTTAATAATGTTCACTAAAAAGATCGTACCTGTGAGGAATGACATCTTGTGGAGATAAGTAAACGAATCGTTGCGTTGAATAATACATGGAGTAATACTTACTAAACACATTGCAATAAAAATAACTAAACGAAACGTAAAAAGAATACATTCTTTCTATTCCTTCAAGCAGACTGGGGGTCTAGAACGGTCACCTATCCTACGGCTCCGTGGACTCATACTTCCTTAACCTCGATTACCTGACAGACTCTAGCCAAGCAGGACAGTTACGAAGACAGGCTGTCGACGTTTGGCTATCGGCGTTATTTCTACCATTAGTTTAGAATATAACATACTAATTATTTAAAATCAACAATATACTAAACACGCCATTTATATAGTGTACAACTCTATACAGAGCGTTGAATTCTCACACTTCATATGGGCTCTACAACCTTTCCAATTGATCAGATGGCTGAGAACGCGCTCTTACTAAACAGTGTTTAGTAGTATGACAACATGAAAGTAGATGTCACGGAATGATTTTATCCACGAAACAAGTGTAGTACCTTTGACTATTCTCTTTGCTCATTCACTTACGATTTTTAATTGTTTGATTTATTAAACGAAACTAATCATGTTTAGTGAATCTTACCACAGGAATAATTGTATTTACTACATGCTCACTTACTAAACAGTTTATTACATTCTACTACATTACTCTCAGTGCACGATTTAAGTGAGTTGGAACGTAGATCCGTGGACCGAAGAGGAGGAGAATCATTACACGTGACAGAAGTGCAACCCCGCAAATTGCTGCAGATTTCAAAGTTGAGCCATCAACAAGTGTCAGCGTGGGAACCATTCAATGAAACGTTATCGATATGGGGTTTCGGAGCCGTAGTCCAACTTAGGAATCCTTGATGACTGCACTAAAGCTTTTCGCACAAAGCTTTACGCCTCGCCTGGGCCCGTCAACACCGACATTGGACTGTTGGTGACTGGAAACAAGTTGCCTGGTATGAGGAGTCTCGATTCACATTGTTTCGAGCGGATGGACGTGTACGAGAATGGCGACAAGCTCAAGGATTCATGGACCCTGCATGTCAACAGGGCACTGTTCAAGCTGATGGAGGCTCTGTGATGGTATGGGACGTGTGCAGTTGGAGTGATATGGGACCCCTGATACGTCCAGATACGACTCTGACAGGTGACACGTACGTAAGGATCCTGTCTGGTCACCTGCATCCATCCATGTTCAATGTGCATCCCGACGGGCAATTTCAGTAGGACAATGCGACAGCCCACACGAATTGCTACAGAGTTGCTCTAGAACCTCTCTTCTGAATTTAAACACTTCCACAAGCATCCAAAATCGCCAGGCATGAATATCATTGAGCATAACTGGGGTGCATTGCAACATGATGTTCAGAAGAGACCGCCACCGCCTCGTACTCTCACGAGTTATGGTCAACCCTGCAGGATTCATGGTGTCAGTTACCTCCAGCACTATTTCAGAAATTAGTCGAGTCCATGCCTCGTCATGGTGCGGCACTTCTGCGTGCTCGCGTGGGCCCTACACTAGGTACATTAGGCTGGTGTACCCTTTTTTTGTCTCTTCAGTATATATAGATTAGCCAACTAACATCCCATTAAGGGCAAGGGCCTCCTGTTGTTTTGCAGGGAGTACTGAATAAAGTGACAGAGTGATGATGGGGGGGGGTGAAAGGATTAGGATGATGTGGTTGCTGGCGGGTGGGGCGGTGGAATTTGATCATGGCATTTTTTAACCATTCCAGCATTCGCCTTATGACCGAGGGAAACAACGAGTAATGGCCAGCCCGGGCATCGAACCCGTACCTCCCGATTGCGACGTCAATGCGCTGCAAACTGAGTCACTTCGCACAGTTAAATTTGATTAACTCAATTTAGGAAGAATAATTATTCTCTTCTCGGGTAAAAAAATGTCCCCAAATATTAATTTTTCTGTCAAAAAAGTTATGTTTTGGTCACATTACAACTCATTCCCTATACCGCGTGAGTAACACACAGGAAGGTAAAGTTAGAGTGTGAAATTATTTAATCGCATATTATTTTGAAGTGAACTCTTTTAAGATAGAAATCCCTAATTTCTATATATTCAAAATATAGATCGAACAGATCGAAAAACTGAACTTTTGTAATTTTCGAAATTTCTAAAGTTTGAATGAATACGGAACATATGCCACATAATTGAACTTACTTTAAAAAATCAACGAACAAAAAAAAAGCCGCTTTTGATAAAATATCGCTTACGTATGTTTAAAAACATTAACGATATCACTCAAAAAATACGCGAGAATAATTCATATTTCCAAGTATTCTACATGACATTATTTGTAGGTACAATTCTAAAGTTTTGATTAACCTAACATCTCTATCTTAAACAATGTACGTTTGGAAGGGTGATGAAGGGTGAAGGGACTTTTAAATTTTTAATGTTTTTGCTATTTTAGAATTTTTACTTAAAAACTTTACCTGCACTATTTTTATAAACATGTTTTTCTCTAATCGAGGAAAATGTAAAAGAAAAAATACTTTTGTAAAAATCTAAAAGAAAATTTATAATATTCTAGAGTCTTCGTATACCCACGAAAACGAAACGACCCGTTTCAAATTAGACGGGGCGCGACAACAATAAGATCGAACAGGTAATAACAACTTTGGTGTGTACACTAAAGGCGCTAGTGTTGTTCACAGGCGTGCACATGGATGGATGGACGGACGGACGGACATACGGATGGACAGACGAACACACGGAGTGACACTAAAGAACGGACGGATGGACACACGAATGGACACACAAATAGACAAACGTACGTTTTGAAAACATTTTACTATATCAGGCACTTCTAAAACGTCTTTCCGTCAAAAACTCCTCCTCAATGTTTTGCAGTATAACTTAACAGCAGGGTAATAAGGGAAAGGAAACAACAATTAAATCTTAGTACATTTGTGAAAGCTGTTGCTGACATTACAAAAAAAAGTCACGACGAATTGCACAATCTCCTCCTTTTAAGGTTAGTTATCATCGGAATGGCGGAAACTGTAAACTGTTGGCTGTTTTGCGGTTTCAGTTTCTCTTTGTGCTTTATTTATTTATTTATTATTTTGCTTGTATGAGTGACCTTCATTGTTTTTTATGTTCTGTTAAATATTTCTATTTTGTTTTTTTTAGACATTCTGGATACTAAACGTAATTCTTAATTATTCTTGGTTTACCTTTAACGACTTGATGCCATTCCAATGACTCATTTGAAGTTAATTTGTGACATCGTTAAATGTATTATGATTCTATTTATCGATTCGTTCTCTAATTTTTGAAATTTCGATGAACTTAGTGAATTATATTTCAACCAAAAATGAAAATACGAATGTAGATTGATGTAAATGAAAACATTTCTGATATATTACAAAACAATAGTAAAACAAAACGTGTTCGAGAAGTGGGAAAAGTTTTCGTGTAAAAAGTGGTGATACGAAGGAATCAGCTTCAATTAGTATATTTGAAATGTAATAATAAGTAATTTAAAAATATGATATATTTTGAATAAAAATGTATATTATTTAATAATTCCAAATGATTCAAACCTCGCATTACAACTCAGGTTTCTGAAAATAAACAAAATGTATCAATAAATAAGAACTGTTTTCTTGAGGCAGTCATTTTGATTGTTCCCCGTCATGTAAATAGGACAATATTACCGGCTACGAAAATCGGTATTCTCTTCCTCTTTAACCGAGTATAAATAAGCCTAGAATAGTAGTAAAATCACTTCTATTGAACAAATACTGGCGTGCACACTGTGAATCGCAGTTGGGTAATGCACGCACATGATCTGGAATTTTCCCAAGGATTGAAAATGTATGTGTCTTTTCCCTGCGTCATTGGAGGTGGATTGTTCTAAAACGCAAGTGTATCATCTGCTCTGTGTCTTCTGATGTTTCACGAGGTTTTTGACTTTCCAGTTTTTATTTAGACTCCTACTACCGAAAAGCAGTGGTGCTATCCATCATCTTCAGTCATACAGTCATACATTCAGTCATAAGTCTATACAGAGTAGGCTACTCTGTGACTGCAGGCTACTCATGTTCTAAGAAAGTCTTCAAATTTCTTTATTCAAAAAAACCTTTTTCAGTTTTCCTCAAAACATCATATTCTTGATTAGAGATCTCGAAACAAAAGATCTAAAAAATATACGTTATCTTGTAAAACCTTTCACCAATGTTCAATTTACGGGACCGCAAACACCTAATCTGCTATATTTGCAAAATATTTTATTTATTGATTTAAACTTGAATCAAGTAGCAAAAACATGATCCTTGTGATATGGTAAAACCGAAAAGTTTGAATGTCCATGAACAGAAAAAAATCCATTTTAATAGGCGTTAAATTCGTCGATCTAGTGACGGCCACCCGTCCTGAGTAACTCTGTTCGAAGAGGAGTCTCCGGGCGAGGGCGCAGGTCGGGGCAGCAGGTGCGCGAGCGCGTCTGGGAGCGAGTGCGGGTCCGAGTGCGGGTGCGGGTGGAAGGAGCAGGTGGGCCTTGCGGCGGCAGACGCAGCGCCCGGGCACCCTCCGCGCCAATCAATAGGGCGAGGACCGGGCGCCGCGTGCGCCACACAGACGGCACCGGCAGCTCT
>BOPP01000027.1:140355-182354 GCA_017312745.1 Gryllus bimaculatus | reverse complement strand
GCGGTTAATTTACCGTTGCCTGAATTCCTATCCTTCACTGAGCCTCTAAAAGTAATAGATTCCGGTTAAGATTTCTGACTTGTGGGTTTCTTAAAGATAACAACCACGCGGAATGTGAATCAGTCGGTTCGAAGAATATAGTATTATTAGCCACCAGACGTCGGTAGGGAACGTGCTGTTGGCGTCTGTCCGGGCAGAAGTTAAATAATTATATTTGTCCATTGTAATAAAGCTTTTGAAAAGCATAAAGTTTTTGAGTAATGCTAAGTTTATTAAGCTTTTTATTGAACGGATGAAAGCGACATGTCTAAATAGAAAGAGGGAAAGTACCTCTCATTTTCTCCAATAATGAAGGGATTTTAAAAATTGGATTGAAATTGGCATTTAAAATGAAGTGAACGCACGATATTCATTTCAATACAAACTGAATGGCGTATTTTTAGGAGTATTTTATAAAATTTAATATTAAGAAAATATGAAAAGGGATTGGAAAATGTTAAAAAATTCGCCAATTTGGAATGACGAAATGACTCTAGAATGGTTTTAGTTCGCAGGAACTTTTTCATTCTTCCTAGTAATGCATAAAAAATGTAAGGAATATAATATTTAAAAAAAATTTTCAGTATACTTTTTCAAATCAAGCATAAAAATTCTTCTGTGGAAAAGCATTCATCTCTCAAGTGTACACGAATCAAAAGTGGAAAAACGCCCCCGCCCATGATATTTTTTGGATTCTGCTATCACTTTGCACACATGAGAAGGGAATTGCTGTTTTCACTAGCCAAGTATATTCTTTTCGTCTTTTGAGGTTGTACAATGTGAAAATTACGAATAATATCCTTTTATTTCATTAGTTACAAATGCGCTGAGTTGCGTCAGAGCCATGTCTGCCTTCTGTATTTCTGTTTGAACGCGCTGATTTTGCATCCGGCAAAAACCAATGTCCTTCTTCAACCGAGTACTTCCCTCTTTGCCCGTTGTTGTTCCGGCCCTGCATCCAAAGAGGCGATGTCGAAAAGCCGCGCTGTTGTCGGCGGCGGCGGCGGCGGGAGGTTGGAGGGCCAACGCGGCTGAGGCCAGCGGCCGGCGCGGGGGGCGGGGGCGGGCGCTGTAAGCGCCTTTGCGCCCCCTCCCCCGCCTACCCCGCCCCCCGCCTCCGCCCTTTGCCGCTGGCGGCGTGACGTCGCCGCCGCAGGTGGAGCGTCTTCGCTGGGGGTCGCCGGATAAGCCCTCCGGCGGCGCGGCTGGGAGGCGTGGGGGCGGGGCCGGCAGACGGGTCCCGGGGCGTTGGGGCGTAGCGTGGGGATGGCGAGCGTCGCGTCGCGAGGGGAGGTGCAATGCGAAGGGGGTCGGTCTCGGCGGCACGCGGCGGGAGGTGGCTGGGCGGGAAGGGGCGCGGCGACACGGGAGGCGGCTTTTGGCAGCGCAGTTCGCCGTTCGGGCGGCGCCCGCGGCCCGCGTGCTTTGGCTCCCGCGCCGCCCGCCCTCTGCCAGACAGCTGTTTTCTCAGAGCTCTCCCAAGGGCTTCGCTGGTAATCGCATCGCCCTCAAAAATATTTTCTTCCTGTGGAGGAATGAGAATTGTCAACAACTCAAATGAAAGTAGATTTGTTTGCTTTGTTTTCGAAATGTGTACACTTGTTGAAATTCCACTCCGACTCCTGTATTTCCACTCTCGGAAGAGCTGAACGTATATAATGTATGGTTGGTGCACAAAGTAAGCTGTCAAGAATTTCTCTTTTAAGATTCATGCAAATGAAACTCTTTGAAATGTTTCCAAATTGTCATCAAAACATACTTCCAATGATTTCTTTTTTAATTTTCATGAACAAATCATAAAGTTACACCGAAGAGCATTTCAGAGAATCTTCTTGAGTTTCGTGAGTTATTACCAGTGACTTTTTGTGAGTTGCTTGACAACATCATTAAATACGTTTTGCGTATGAAGTCTATGACTTTAACATAAACTGTTTACTTTATTTAACAACTTTAACTGCGGCATTTTTTAACGGGAAAATGTTTGCTGGCAAGGATATAAATGGAAAAATTAACATGCACGTGGCTTTACGATTACGTTCATTAAAAAAACGGACACTTCGTTAATTGTGTAACTTAAATGGCAGTATCATGAATATATCCTGATACAGACCTCAGGCGGCAGTGAACCCGGATTAGGTGTCATGTACGCGGAGTGACGCAAGGACGCGTTATGTTGAAAACACAGCAGGCTGCGGGTACATTGCAAGAGAGGACACCATGCTGTGGGACTGAGCTGTGTTACAATCTGCGTCCGTTTTCTGACAAACTGAACTGCGAGGGGGTGTTTGGGAGGCGAAATTTTGACTATTTGGACAGATCAAATTTAAGTAGTCCGTAGCAAAATTTTAGCTCATGCAATTTCGAGAAACGCCAGTGGTGGTTAAACATCGGCCTGAAGAGGGAAAGTTAACATATTTCATAGACCTGGCACCATGTACGTCTTCTCGCACACACTTTATTTGCAATAATCTATTGCAATAGAATATTGCTAAATTGAAGAAGTTAGTTAATTTGCAGATTATCGTATTTCTTGAAATTGCTGAAAAAAATACTGCGTGAATAATGACTTAATGACGATTGATTTAAATAATCGTGAAGGTGGAGCAGGTTGTAAAAACAGGGAGAGGATAGAACGAACCCCAAAGAAATCTGACGCAGACAGTTTCGTTTATTGCAAATAGCACTCGTAGTGATCAGTTTTGAACCTCACAACAAACAGGTAGAAAGCTAAGTGTTCAGACCACTTGATTTCGGGCAGATCTATATATACTTTAAAGACCCTCAGTGCCCTTACTTGACTTGTACATACTCTTGATATGTAAGGGTGAATGTGTAGGGTGAAAGTAACTGACAACAAACGAAACAAATGTACTTATTTGTGAAAATATCCAATCCATATGGATTTTGTGAACAGACTCAACAGGTCAATGTGAATAGAAGTATATCAATGTGAAGTAAATTACGAATGGCAGAGAGACTTTACGAGAATGTAGGGTAGATATTTTAGACCACTCGCAAAGCGAATAACACAATTTACTAAAATTTTCATGTACTGTAATTACACGAATCTAATGCGCCTCTTTTTGGCCAAATGTAGTTCTCAAAATCGTGGTACGCATTAAATTCGAGAAAGTCCATTCCGTAGAAAGACAATAACTTCAATTTTTTTCGTTTATTACTACCAATGGATTCCTGGAGTTTCCAAATTCAACTTCAATAATAGGCCAATGATAAATGAAATGAAGGTTTTTAGTTGCGATATGAGGGGCAAACAGAGAAGATCATCTTACGATCTATTATTTTATTACATAAATTTAAATTATATACCGTATCTATTATTCTGTTATTGATGCGCATTACATTCGAAAGTCTTTTTTCATAACTTTAATTTTCAATCATGGGATGCGGTGAAGACTCAATGTTGCATTAAATTCGAGTAAATCCGGTACTAATTCGAGGATAGTTAAGAGTTCTTAGAGAATATTCAAAATATATTTCGTTAAAATAACGAATTGTTTACTAGATTCGAACTCATTACTGGGACAGTCCTGCGCCACTCGCATGCTAATTTTGACTTTAGTCATCTTTCTCACTGATAGCAAAGACGCATTGTTGTCTTTTCCTGTTTTATCTAGCATAATAAGAAACTTTGTTGGATCTCGCAATGGCTCCGTCTCTACTTGTATGCGCTTCTTTTACTAGCGCAATGAATTTGTTTGGGCGCTTGCAATGAAGGAGTAAATGCTCGTTAATGAGAGTATCCGTAGAAACGTAACGGCTAAGAAAAATCTCATAAAGTCACTCTAAAATTTTGGGTGTAAGCCTGCGCGACTGTGATTGTATAACAAATTTAATTTTGAAAACATTACTATGAAATAATTCTGTTTATCAATATCAAAGATGGTGGTGAACCTCACAAAATAATATTTAACGCTGCACTCACGTCAGTTTCTTGTCTCCTTCGCCTTGTTGTTTTGTAAGTCTTCCCTTGGAAATAATGGGCTTCAACACTGCACTAGGGTTATTAACGTGTAGGAAATGATCGCTACGTATTGAAAATACGGTCTGTAGCCAGAGCAGACTTCTCTGACGAACTAGGGAGTGTAGACTATTTTCCAGTCTACACATTTTCGTTGACGTATACAATAAAAATAAGCCGGTAAAACGATTCGCTGCGGGCAGTTTCCATTCGCCTGTGTGTTCTGCTGTTTCTTGCCATATTGCGTGGATACTCTTCATTGTCTCATATCTCCACAGCCTTTGTTTACATCAGTTTTTAAGTCCAGTGCAATAAAACGTAACATTAGTTTCAGTGGCACATTCGGTCGACTGTTTTCCACGCAAATTTAGTTGGGAGATAGGTACCAACTATCTTCTTTGTGTTTAGAGATGAATAAAGTGAATTTCAAAACATTCGTATGAAATATTTTTTCAAAATGAAATGTTGGAGATATTTTGTAAAGATAGTCACCAACAAAAGAAAAATGTTTTCCACAAACAGTTTTCGGGTGGTTGTTATTTATTATTATTTATTATCATTTTTATTATTATTTATTATCATTTTTATTATTTTTAATTAGAGAATTCTCCCCATAAATGGAAGGCGCTAAGCAAAGGATTCAAATTTTCTTTAGGTTCTTCTAGTATTTTCAATATGCTTTCATTCTTTCCGAGAAAGCTTCCCACATATCCACTTTGCGTCTGAAGGTCTCTCTCTCTTCTATGTCATCTGATCTTATATTAACTTTTCTGAAATTTTTCGAATTTCTATCAGCCAAGATTTTATGTTCTTAAGTGAGCTTACGTACTCTAGGATCTTTTTTGTCAGTCGGCTTTCCGGTAATCTGTTAAGATGTCCAAAAAATTTCATTCTCTTTTTCTTAATGTCAGTTTCAATGTTTGAAAACTTTTCTACTGTTATGACTGATTGCAGTGTGTAACCGTCTTTTGTACGTCTTGTTTCAAGAATTTTTCTATTCTTTTCTTATACGATTTTCTTTTATAATAATAATAATAATAATAATAATAATAATAATAATAATAATAATAATAATATTTCATATTTTTTAAGGTCGAATTACATCTACGTCATTAGCGACCACTATTGCATTTAACGGTATGGTAACTGTGAAGATGACATGGTATAATGATGATAGGGGGTGAAACGAACACAATGACCATTGTCCGAGGCGGCACTGGGAACCCGCGCGATCCTTCGATCCGAGATGCTACGGGAACTTTACTGCCCTTAAACAATCTCGGCCATCCGGACCGGTTATTATTATTATTATTATTATTATTATTATTATTATAATATTTATTTTTCTTATTTTATTTACTCGTGCACAAGTCACTTGTTTGTATAAACAATCTATCAAAGCAATGTAGTAACAACATATCTATCAAAGCATGACTACTAAATTAAGTATGCATGTATTTTGCATTTTAGGGTCGGATGATAACGACTTTTGCCAGCTACCGGTATTCCCAAATGTGGGTCCCGTTTTTATTTAGAATTAACCTCCCTGGGGGTACGGGAGACGTGTCGCGAGCATGATCCTACACAGTATCTCGCATAATTGGCCTGCTTGCTGTTTTCTTTCGTCACTCATATAGGATCTATGTGGATTGCAATGGAAAGCTACTGCTTTATATTTGCGCCCACTGGGAACTGAAGCAGGGTTCGCACCACGTACATCTATCTGTTCATGAGGCTTCCAAGGTTCAAATTATTAATAGTATCTTATAAATTAATTCTATATCAATTAACAAAATTAAGTTATAATAGAAATGGCAAATTGGTGGACATTTGTATGTACAAAATACAAAGACTATTTTTTATTGATTATTAGAGCCTAAGAACTTCCATTACTTCCAGAAATTTCTTGACTAATGATAAGTGAACGGAATATTGCAATAAAAGAAGCAAAATATTTATATACATATGCATTTATTTTTCCAACATATGTGATAAAAATAAAAAATAAAATTTCATTATAATGATGAAAATGGTTCTATACAAGTATTTTCCGAGACAGAAAGTAGCCGATCAGGTCTTACCATTGAATCGAAGTGGCTGAAAGACTGGTTCCACTTGTACAGAAGTAATTATCCCCTAGTCTTCGCCTCATAAGAGTTTCATTCCAAATATAAAATATGTACCTATATAAAACTTTGCTTACTGAGAGCACAAATGAATAGTTGTACCGTGTTGCCTGTGATGTTTCTTCCCGAATCAATCATTGACTACAAGGAGGGAGGGATCAATTCCCCCACATCTCCAAAGACCAACATCGCGTTAAGACAATCTGTAAAAAAAATATTTGCTAGTTTTCGATTGAGTTACGAACGTGCTGTTTGAAACATGAGCCAGCACATAGTTGATAATTACTTTTGCTTCACAAACAAAATTACTTTTGCTTCACAAACTTCGCTCACTCTTCATTCCGAATAAGCGGTTTCCAAGAAGCGGGGGTGGGTAATAATTTATAACAAAGATATAGTGGTCACAGAAGAACAGTAGCATTACAATGTTTTGTAAGAAAGATGATTCTGTAACATATATTGCAAACTCGCATCTGCAATTCTCAGTTTTGATGTTACCAAATATTTCAATGTAATAAGATATTGAAGAAATTGTAGCAACATGTATAAAGTGTAAAAATATGTAATTATACCAAAATATGTAAAGTAAAAGCAAATCTAATTCGTTTAGAATGTCTTGCATTCAATAATATTTTATAGAATTTACAAGTACCTTGTTCCTTTTAAAAACGTGTAATTACATAAAAATCCGTTCAGAGTACCGAGTAAAACAGGTTTTTGGAGACTGACAGTAGTACTCTTCTTAATTTTGTATGTTGTTTGAGAGTAGTTTAAGATTTTTGAATGACGCCTGTTTGTGAAAGAAGTACGGGACAGTCTTTGTCTCCAGGTTGTTTCACTGTTTTTTTCCCCCACGGTATGAAGCAATTCTTTATACTTGTGGATCGTCTCCTGATTCAGTCATAAGATTGCTGATATTGATAACTACCATATTCACGAACAGTACTTTCTTCTTTATTTTATTTGAGTATTATCAGGTTTGTTGCGATGAAATGTTCGATCTGTCAATATATTTCGTTGCCAGTACAATTTATTACTGTTTTTTGAAAGGAATTTTTTATATACTTGTATGATGTTTCATAGCATGGTGATCAACCACAGATCTTCGCACGTTGGGCTTGGGTAATTCGTCCCAGCATATCATGACTGTTATACGGCGCCAATCGGAGTCGGTACACTACAAATATGTTGAGTAGTCTCACTGCGTTGACCAGAGGTCCAACAATAATCAGAGGGCACATCCAAATCTTTGTTCGCGTGTTTCTGATAATTCCTCGTAGCAATTACTTGATCGAAGATTGCAACCATGAACCCCTCAGTTTCGTGGTATTGAGATCCAATACTGAGCCATTTGTACACATCACCGTCGACATTGGTATTGACCATCTCAGCCGGACATTTATCATGCATTGTCTTCTGCTTCCACAGCTCCATCTCTCGGTCAACGAATGGTTGTTGGAGTTGAATTTCATGTTGGTTCAGGCAGAGCGGTGTATAATCATTCGCTTCCTGTGCTACTCTTCGTTGATGAAATAATATAGCTTTCTTCTGGACTCCCTCGTGCTGGTGATGTCTTGTATGAATATTGCTGATATTTAGGTTAACACGATCTTCTGTCATTCTTGGTAGTGTGACCTTTAGTACTGAGCTTTTGAGATGGAGTTGGAGGCGGGTCTTTTGGATTCAAATAAGCTTTTCCAAGGAATTAAGATCTATGTGCAACCATTTTAAGATTCTCAGTCAAGATGTAATTATTGGTGTTACGTACATAATGCTTCTGTAGGATTTGGAGAGTTTAGGAAGGATTTGAAGACTCTTTTCATTCTATTAACAAATCCCTCCTGTGCATCCTGTCCATTTGCTGTGCATGACCAACTTGTTGATGGATCCCTAGGTACTTGTAAAGCTCAGCCATGAGAACACATGGGAACGCAAAAATATTTGTTCATTCATTTATACCTGTCAAAATGTAAACATATGCAATATTTCTAATCGTACACATATACAGTTAGTACATTTTTGTACCTTATCTTAGGATATATTCAAAGATAGTGTACATACACAACTCATTCGAGTCAATACACAATCAACATGCCCCTCTGATCCTTGTACGTATTTTCCTTATTTTTAAGTCTTTTTCAACCTATGTTTTCTCAAAATAATGTTCCGCAATTGCAAATAGAAAAGTCTATATTGTATTGTAATAACAATATTCCGTCTGCCAATGTTAAATATCACAATTGTATTAATTTTTGTAACGAATTAAAACACTTAAATTGTATTGTAACAAAATTCCATCTGTTAATATTTAAAGATCACTATTGTATACATTTTTGCCTTAAATTTTATATTCATACTGTATTCGTTAAGAATACTGATCAAACGGTTTCTTGTAACAAATTTGTAGTCGAAACTTGGATCAGACGAACCTGCTGTTAATGCTTATTGTCACTCGCAACCAAGAATTTTTACATAGTTCCTGTTTCTCATTGTTTAAGTCCAAATTTTCACATGGTTTTTGATACTTGGTTTAGGTATGTTTGTTGTATATTAAAATCTTATTTTAGGTATGAGTTACTATAATTCAGTTGCTTTATCTAAGAGGTAATATAAAATTGGACCCATTTATAATGTTCATTAGAGTACCTAAAGAGGTGCGTCTTTAAGCATCGCCAAAAATTAAAATAATTTAACATCCTAATGTAATTTGATTTCCCCACTATGGTCCTGAATTCAATTTATTACTATTATTATTTTAAATAATAATAATAATAATAATAATAATAATAATAATAATAATAATAATAATAATAATAATAATCTTTCAATGCTTATTCGAAACATTTTAAAATTCCCCCTTTCATTGAAAGGACGACGTAAAGGTGTACGTCATGGCTTATTGTTCTTGCAAATCGAGAAAGATGGAACATCAAGGTATCATAAAAATAATATTGCCGTCATTTAATCCATTCTACACAGTGTATATCATTACACAAGTCGGGTATAACATAGTTTTTTTTGTCCTTCATGGTGTTAGCATACAAGTCATTGGGCAATAACAAAACTTCCGGAGAAGCGGCAGATATTAATTACATAAACATATACAATGATACTGTTATGTTGAATAAAGAATCCTGAAACAATCCTATGTTTGGAAACACCGTATTCGGTTACTAATTGAAACTAAGGAGGCGTGCTTCATGCAAGAGGTTATGTGCATATATCGCACGTGTTGCTTGAGCAAATATTTTTGAAGAAACAATGTATTGTGCTTATATTCTATACATGGAAAGGTCTCACTGGGCAGTTCTGTTTTTACTCTTCAGAATTATTAATCGTGGATTACTAGATGCCCCTGAACATATGGTCCGATCTATAGAATTTCCCTCTTGCTGGAAGAGGGCTGGAGTTCAGTTTTCGCGAGGTATGCGCCCGTAGAAGAAACATGGAATGTTTCCACCCCATTATAGAACTCAGAAACGTAATCGAAAACCCTGTGAAAACGGAAGGAAACATAACCTTGTAAAATTAGTGTTGAAATAGCATTCGTTAACATTTGGTGACTGCGCAACTTGCGGCAGTCACGAGCGGTACGTCTTGCGATATTAGAGATGTGGCCTTTGCCTTCAGGAAGGGCACCGCGCAGCTACTCGTCCTGTTGACTAGCTCGGACGGGTCTGTCACGTTGTGGAGGGGGTGTAGCAATAAAAGGCGAGGAACCGGCAGACGGGCAGGCGGCCGTAGTGTTTGCATTCGGCCGGGCGCGGGCTGGGAAAAAGAGTCAAGCGATTACGTTTTATGGCGTCACATCATTCACTCGCTGCCATTGAAAGGCGATTACTTCTCCGGCAGTTTGTGAGGCAGCGGAACTTTTCTCACAATACTATGTTCATATCTTTTCCTTATGGCATTGTTTTATGTTTTCTCGGAAAGGCATTGATGATGCAAGTTCTTAGGGGTATCGGAATCTGGATAATCTAGTTCTAGGCTTTCGATATTGCGAGAGTATACAGGTGCCTTAGGGGTAAAGTTCCATGAATTTCATATTAGGAAGCTCTCCGTTTCGACCACCATCGATTAAAATGACTTTGCTGGGTCCCCCAACTGACAACGCAATTCAGAACAAACAGGAACATAGTTGAATTACATAAATAATGTAATCATGATTTGTGACATCGAAAACTGGTTTTCTATGGCAGTTGTAGCCGTTGTAATTTTATTGGTTTGCAAAGAACGGAGTTCAAATTCAATTTACAATATTAATTTTATTGAAATGCACATTTTGTTTTCATTCTATTGAATTGAATTAAGAATTCTTTAAGTTTTTCAGTCAGTCGTATATAAAAAATCGTGTAACAGTTATGTATTTAAGAACCCCAAATGTGCTTTCCAAAGTCGGCAATGTACTTTCGCTAGTTAAGGCGCATCTATTAGTGTGCGCATTGGTAAATTGGCCAATAGACCAACGAAGACTGTCTTCGCGAGTGTAGGATAGCCTGAATAAACTCCAAGAATACATCTCTAAGAGATTACTTGTCGAATTGTTTTTTGTTTGAGCCTTGTAAAGTGTGAAAATCGTTAAGTAGACACCTATATATAGATTAATTGTGTTACTGACGGGGACAAATTACTACTTTCCCAGCAGAGGCCATCAAACTCTCCAGGGAGACGGTACGATCAGGCATTACATCCCTCCTCAGTCAGCTCACACACTGGCCCTTGCTGTGTTGGGGCCTCGCGGAAGAGCGTGTCCGATCCGTGCGTTGAGCCACGCCTCTCCTGCTCATCCACACGTAAGCACACAGGTCTTCCACCCGCGCGCGCCCGCACACGCATCACACGGCTGCGGAGCGCTCGCGCAAGCTATAGCCACGCACGGGCCCCCCCCGCCCCCTCCGGCCCCGCCCCCGCCCGCCTAACGCCCCTCTGCCCCGCCCCCGCATGCCTCCTCCCCCGCCCGCCCCCCGCCACCACGCCGCCCGCCCGCACCTCCAGGCTTCCGCCTCGCAGCCCGCACCGAAGCCGCACCCGCACGCACAGCAGCCCGATGCCGCGCGCTGCGCATGTCCCCGTACTGCACATTATCTTGCGACACAGAACCGCTTTGATCTAAAGCTCAATGCAGCCGCGCCAAACATAGCGTATTGGATGCGCCTCGCACAAACGAAAAGTGGAACCAATTGGAAATTGTTTATTGAGAGGAAATCAGTCACAGCGGAAACACATTTCATGCATGTTGAAGTAAAAATATATTTGTTTAGTTGTTTTAAATACTCAATCACTTTGATTTTAATCCATGAACTCTATTGATAGTACATGAATGCATAACATAATTTAACCACAATACCGTACGTTTTAATGTTTTTGAAAACATTAATATACCAACATATTTTGGGATCTGTTTGGCCATTCAAAGCATAACATATAATGGTGTCGAAAGTAGCCACCTTACACTATCTTGTGTGGAAATATGTATTAATCCACGCTTCATGGATACACAAAATGTGATTATATTATTTCATCCATTCATATACTAATAAGAATTAAATAAGGTTTCTATCGGCACTGCAGATTACAACGGCTCTTGCCTCGTTCATGACCTTTTGAAATATTCTTCATGAAATATTTTTCATTTACTTCCTGCGTAACTGCTGCTATTAATATATTTGCCATAAATCTCACCGTTAACTACTTCCAAATGTAATACGTGATTGAGAAAGTATGGAACATGATTAGAATGAAAATCGAACGTCATTCTGATACACACGAGATAAATACGTTTTTCATAACACAACAGTACGAAAGTGATTTCTTCCAATTTTGATTCCTTGAGTATCAGAAATGCATTTAGTCAATTATAGGGGTTATTAGTTGTCTCAGTACTGTTAGATAATGTAACAATGGGTTATGCAACAATTTAAGTCGTTAATGCCATTACACAGTACAATGATCAAGCATCTTAAGGAATTACTGGTGCAGTCACCCAATTCTAATATGAGTAATTTTTCCTTTGTTCTTTCCAAATAAGGATTTATTCTACAAAATTTGGCACGGCACCGCGATTCTCGAAATCCATCTTCCTGTGTTCAATTTTATCAATATGATAAATCTGTATCTACAGGTTATGCCATGCACTTGGAATATGCCAGGGACCCCGCACGGGAAGACGCCAGGGCCCCCGCACACCGAAGACGAATAAAGAGTATATTTGCGTGAATAAGTGTTCCTTAAATCTCAGCCAGGAATTTTTTTATAGTATCCCAACTTTCACAGTGGGTTTTATATTTCTACAGAGAAAATTAACAAAATGTCTCAAACAAATTCTGGCGTAATTTAAATAAATTCCACGATGTAGTTTGTCTCGGAAAAGAGAAAACTCTATTACATTATGCGCTATACTTAGAATTAAATTTTTTGTAGGCTATGCAGTGATCTCTTGCAGCATTTGAGCTCGAAAACAGTAGTAATCATGGAATGATTTTATTGGTGTTCTTGATCACGTCAACTGTTATGATCATTAGTTCCGTAGGTGTGGAGCATTTTATGTTGTGTGATGAGACGATGTTCCTTCCCCGCTAGAACGTGAGATTCGGCGGGAAATTCCCCTCCCACGTATCTCCGCCAGCGGGGTACCGCCCGGCCAGGGCAACTCTACACTCTCGATTCGTCTCCGGTGCGTGTGGTAGCGTAGGTAGCGTAGTGTATGTAGGTGTACGGAAGGGGAGATGAGAGCACAGTTATGAGCAAGGAAAGATCGAGCGCGCCCCATAGCACATTCGTTAGTATACTGCTCCTACAATCGCCTGGTATTGATCGGAGAAAAGATGCAAAACTACCCATTAGAGCTGTCACTACTAGAATTCTCCTCCTAACATTCTGACGCGGCTGAATTCTATCTAGCTAGTGTCAATAATCCCCATCACCGGGACTCGAACCCTAGGTTCTTCTGGTGCTAGTCGCTGCAGTGGCAACCCTTGTCAGTACATCTAAGACAGGGATTTAGAAGTGAGACCGAAGAAGGGAAGCAGCGCAGCACCGTGGTGTACGGCTTGAAAACGGAGCTTCGGTTATAAACGACGTCACGAAGGTAATGTCCGTGGCGCCGGCCAAACGGGAATTTCGCTCGAAGCCGCCTGGCGACAACGCACTTAGGGCAGGGAAGCGTCAATAATCGATTTCCGTCTCGTTAACGAACGTGGCCGGTGGCGCTGAAGCCCTTTTTCTGCACCTGCGGGCCGCAGCCACTGTTTGCAGGCGCGCACGCGCCGCGCCGTCGGAAGACAGCTGACGGGAGCCCGGCGGCGCGCGCTGCGCGCTCCGCGTGTCGCTCCATGTGCTTTCCACACCTGCGCACCTCCACGAGCGAGTGGCGACCGAGGAACGCCCCACGTGTGTTAGGGATCGATCGAGGGAAGACGAGCTATTGAAATACGTCCCTTTTATCAGCGGTTATAAACGCTCCTATCGAAATATAATTTGGCGAATCGGAGGTGTGATCGCGAATTTCAAACATAGTCAGACGTTTTAATGAGAGTTTTATGGTTATCAACGCAGCTTTCCACGTAAAGTAGACTTGGCGTTTAACGGGTGGGTGAACAAGATTTTGTTCTTACTCGGTACCGGCTGCGATGGCTCGAAGACATCTGTTGCCAAGGCGACATTATCGGACGGTAGGTGCTAGGTTTAGAGTTCCGAAGGTGGCGTATTTTCGATCGGTAGTTTTGCGTGGTTTCTCCGATCAATACCCAGCAAAGAGCGGACCAATAACCTAACAAACGGGGTAAGAACCTCTCGCAATCTTTCCTTCCTTAGGCTTGTCCCCTTCTAATCTGTTATACGTAAACTAACAGTATCACGGTACCACCCATGTTGGAGACCTGTCGAGAGCTTAGAGTTTGTTCCAGCTAGTTCCCCTCTGAGTGTAATACTGGGAGAGGAAAACGTCCCAAACCGACATTTACGTCGGTGCCGGATCTCACGTTCCAGAGGGGACGGAATACAAGCACCTCGCGGGTAGTAATACGCAATGCACAGGCAGGACTAATGAATGGCCATTGTAATTTACGCTCTGGGAAACGCTAAATATCAACTTACAAATCCACAAGCAAGCAATCGATCGTTGAAGAACGCATTCACGTATGTTTAAGACAAATCGAGAAAAGAAATGCTAATGAAATGCGTACCTTTTATCAACGGTTTCAAATACTAGCGCATTTCCAAGTTTTGCTTAAGAATGAAGGGTCGCCGAAATATGAAATTCACATTCTGCATTAACACAAACTTCTGTACATTTTTAATTTTTTTTTACAAAATGCTATTAATATTTTGATAGCTTATACTTCAGTATCAGAATAATGTAATTTATGAAATAAATTAGAGACGGAGTGCTGTAGCGTAATGAAATGGAGTACGTGCCCGCCCTCAAAACTTTTGTCTGGGTCTTCTTTATAAAAGTGTGTAGCAAACACCAGTAGTGTTAGCACCATAAACAAAAAAAATCCACTTAAAGTAGGCCTCGTTTACTCGGGCCCGCCCGTATTGCGGGCCTTGCGTGGCCGATCATTGCGCCACTGAAAGTGGTATACCAGATAATGATTCATCTTCGGTGATGAATATTCAGTTAGGCTTTTAGATAGTCTTCTCCTACATTAGAGATGTTGCAAATGACACACTAATAAACCTAAATATGAGTCCGCAAACAGTGTGGTGTAATTTTCGTGTAAATAAAAATTTACGCTTTTTCTGTATTTTAAACTTCGATTAATAAATGTAATTTGGAAACATAATTGGCACCGAAGCACAGACATGAATTAGTTATTAATATACTAAATTTCCATGGGAAAATGGAAAATTTCAGGTTTTTTTTGTTATCTATTTTCGTAGTTCATAAGACACTCGCAATGCAATTGCGAATCCCTGTTCAGAATTTACATGAACCCTGACCTCGGAAGCGTCTTTTTTAACAATTAATTTATTCAGAATATACATCGTTCAGTCTTTCGGCTCTACAGATGATTGATGTCTTATTATAAGCTTAAAAAATTAAGTGGGGGAAAATCATCGAGCACCGCCAGAAAATCACTGGGAGAAAATATGAATTGCTGAAGTTATATCTTTTTAATGAAAGATAGAAAAGCAGTTTAGGAATGAAGTGGGTATCAGTGTTTTTTTTTGTAGGGAAGGGAGAGTTAACTACCCTGAGGTTGAAAAACGATGGTTCGGTTATGTTGGGTAGATGGAAGACGAAATTGTGAGACGTGTGAATGATTTTCTTCGATTAGTTTTAGGTTGAAATCGGAAGCGAGGGTTGCGTTTCTGACAAACCCTGGTGCTTTATTTGCAACGCGGAGATTTCTGTTTTGGAAATATTGGATCTTGTTTACGTGAGATGTTGCTGAATGACACCACGTCGGGCATTCGTAAAAGAGAAGTGGTCGGAGAATGGGTTTATATAGGAGCACTCCATTTCCGGGGATTAGGCTACTTTTGCAGTTTATAATGGGACGAAGTTGATGGGAGAGACGTGGGTGCGTTTCCAGTACAGCCTTGGGCAGAAAGGAGCGTTCGCAAATGAGAACACCAATGTAAAGGCGCGAATCCAGACGTAGCGGAAAAGTAGCGTAGTTAGCAAGACAGACGACTGTAGTTCACTTAATTTTGTAGTCTTCAATTACATTAAAAACACATTCCTTGAAAGCTGTCTTCATGAAATAAGAACCTGTGTATGATACGTTCACAAATAAATATGATTTCTTTAAAATCCATAATTGTAAAAATTACTAAGAGAAATTGGCCACCCTAAATTTCAAAGTCTGAATGCAATGCTAGTTCCAGAAACATCATAGATTTTTTTATTTACTCAACCTCAAAAACTGTGTGCCGTTCAACGGGAAGAATGCAATATGTGAAAGTCCTTGATCCCTACTAGTGAGTGTGTATGTATGTATGTATGTATGTATACGTTTATATATAAAATATGAATTATTAATACAGGTAATATCAAGCGTTTTTGGCTAAAATTGAGAGGAAATTGCTAAGAAACTATGAAAAAGACAATATGAAAAAGAAAAAAATCTTGGATTTAAGTGACAATGAGTAGAAACGTAGCTCTTTAGAATAAATAAATTCCCAGGAGAAAAACAGAATTATTGTTAGTCTTTTCTCCATGTCTGACAGCGGTTGACCGAACTTTCTTAACCACATTAAAATATATTTTCTAAATTTGGTTAATACGACAAAAAGTCAGGAGAATTTTAATTTAATCTAAGAAAGTAAACATTAATGTTGTAAATACGTATGTTATATTAGAGTTGAAGGAATCGAGAACACCAGATATTATAAATACATTCTATAATTACTTTTATTCAGTTTTCTATTATTTGATGATTCTCACATTCGTGATAAAAGTATTTTTACTTCATTACTTAATAATTAAATTTTAATTATTTGTCACAAGACGTTGTATGAAAGGTCATTGATTTAATGTAAAATTGTAGTTTTAAAATGTATTCATACTCGAAAAGAAAAATATCTTGATACATAGGGAAACATAAGCAATTATCCATTTAATACTAACCTATGAAGCGTGAAATGTAAGAAATTACTCATAGCAAATTATCTTTTTTATTAGACGCCAACGTTTTCAATGTGAGCAACGTCTGCAACAAGTCCACGATAGTCCACAGCAAACAGTTTCCCTCCACTTACAACTGCCCACCCGCACCATGTGCACTGCAGTCTCTCTGGCGGTCGTGCTCCTAGCTCTTCAGCGGAGGTGTGGCGAAGAACATTTATTGGAAGGTTCTCAGGTCATACTCGCGTTAATTTTGTACTAACGGTGTGGTTAATTACCTATTTTTATACCTTTCCAATATTTCCTGTGTCTATAATCACAGGTGACGATGGTCTCTCCTTCGTTTTCGAATTTTGCTTTTATCTCAAAGCCAAAGTTTTTATTACTCGTGTTTGTTCGAGAACTAAATATTTATGAAAGAAAGTAATGATAACTAGATCTTTTTTTCTTGGTAGGTAGGAGTATTTCGTGAAATTTTTCTCCTGCTGACTTGACCCGAACGTGTTTTCCATGGCAACGCCGCCGCCGCCGCCTCCGCTTGAGCTGCGGATGCTATCGCTCGCTTTATGGCTGCTTCTGCGCTGAGTGATCTGCGCCATCCGCGACGCGCAAGCGGCAGAAAGGCACGGCGACAGCGGCGACAGCGGCCGCAGCGGCGGAGGCGGAGCAGCAACGGCAGAAGGGAGAGCGAACGCGTGTGGCTCTTTGGCTTATTCCTGGGCGATGACGATGCAATGTAGCCCAAGGGCGAAGGCGTTAACATTGATATGCATTTGAATCTTTCTGGTGGACGTATATTAACTTTCGACAATTTTTATTTAGACCGGCTCGTTCGACACATGTCTCTCAAGGTTTTTAACACATGTAATACATTACATACATTTTTAATGAATTTACTTTAAACGTAATGGACGCCTCAAGAATCTGAGCAAGTCGTTGCAAAACCAATTAGTAAGCTCTTTTTCATAATTCTTTAATTGCGTTTAAATAGCTATTATTTTGAAGGAGGTGAGGAAAATTGTAAGGTGGAGTGAAGTAAGGAGTTAAGTGACGTTTTCTTATCGACCGGGAATCTCGAATTAATGTTTATGCTTGCTGATACTGTACAACTTAGATTGCCTTTAACTGAAATGATGATAAATGCCCAGTTTTAACCCACACAGACGGACGAAAAGGAGAAAACAGACGTTTGCTTGTTAAGAACCAAACGGACACCTTTTTTTCTTGCTATTTGATTATAGCATATAGTATAGATCATTTCTAAAAACTGAAATAGTCTTCATTACGATTCAATAAAAATCATTATTAATAATAAAGTACATAACGACGGGTATGCCGACGTCGGATTTTGCACTCCAGCGGGGGAGGATCACCGCCACCTCCCGCTATAAAACATGTACTACACTTACGTGATCAATTACGTCAGGTTGACGCGCCCGGAATCACTATTCAATCAACGTAGCATGAACATTGCAGCTGTGCGCTGTGGAGTTTCCTTTCAATTTAAGTTTTCTAAGAGATATTTGCCGATCCGGTAGTCGAGATCGCTAAGGCAGTAGTGCCGTTGCGATCTCGGACCGAAGTGTCGCGGGTTCGAGTCCCGTCTCGGGCATAGTTGTATTGTGTTGGTCCTTTCACCACCTATCATCATATCGTGTCATACTCGCGGTTACAAGCAATAGTGGTCGCTAATGAACTATAAGTTGATGCGACCTTAAATAACAATAAAAAAAAGAACTTTATGGTGCCACATTGTGGGTACTACTGATAGCGAAATGAATTCAGGGCTTGTTTTGGTTGACTAGAAACCTTTATTTGTTAAGTTTTATTTACAGTTAACAAAATATATTGTGATCATTCTACAAAAAAGTTTAGTAGATCGAAAAATAGATTTTATACTGTTTTTGTTTTTGGGTTTTCTTTCGTCTGTGAAACAAACTTTTGTCGATCCACGACAAAAATCATTTCAACTTTAGTCCAGGCCAGCTCAAAACAGTGGCCTCAGCCAAGGGCAGCAGGCACACAGGGTGCTCCCGAGGCCACATGCAAACGCGGTTCTGGGAAGACACGGTTCGTGTGGGGGTGCGGCAGGCATGCCGCAGAGAGGAAATGTTGGTGGGGGAAGAATGGGGGGGGGGCGGGAAGGAGAGGAAGTGGCCTAGGCATGATAGTGCCACGGACCTGGACCACGATACCTCGACTTCCAAGTTTGCACGAATTTCACGATTTCTGAAGGCCTAGGTTAATCTGTTTTCCTGCAATACAGGCATATCAAGGTAACTAGCAAGATCATTAGCTTACTAGGAGCACTGCGTGCAGAGCTTCTCGCACGGAATTTAAAAGTAAGGGTTATGAATAATTGTTCCGGAGTGGCAGCACATTCCTATATATCAGTCACACATCAGTCGTTTGGAGAAGTGACTTAAGTTATTGTCCCAAATTTAGCTACATCAATTCCCATTTCTTCTACGACAGCGAAATCAACAACCAAACGAATCTTTAAAATTAATAACAAATCATCCAGATTTAAATTTGTCAATTCAAAGTAAAATTAAACATTATCAATAAAAGTAGCTTGAATTTGTAATCGAATTTATTTCCGAATGCAATAATTGCATTTACTCCCTACGTTGAGATTACGAAGTTTATCAGTCCAAGATTCTTCCGTTAAGAGCTGCTCATAGGATTGTTAAATTACAAAATTTTGTCTATTTATTTCACAGTTTCGTTATATAGAACAAATAATTGAATGGTTTTATAAAATAATGCACAAGGTGAAAACAAACATTTGCATTTCAAAACTGCAATCGCATGCTCCATTGAAAATGAACAATATGCAATTAGCTGATGTTCTGGTAATAAAATTTCTAGGTCTCTGAATTCGATCAAATCTCAAATGGAATGTACATATTACAAAATTAAACAATAAATTAAGTTCATTATGTTACGCATTCAGAATTCTTTCAAATTGTGTCAGCCTTCATGTAGCTCGTTGTGTGTATTTTGCAAATGTATATTCCCGTCTGAGATATGGCATAATTTTATGGGGAAACTCATTATGTAGTACTCAGACCTCTATGTTGCAAAATAAAATTATTCGAATAAAAAAAATTCCGTCCATGTGATCTCGGCAAGCATCTTTTCCTTGAGCTTAAAGTCTTACCATTGCATTGCCTATTTATTTACGAATCTGTAATATTTGTCACAACTCACTTAACGGTGGGAAAATATTTTCATGCAATACTTAAAATTACAACACATGTCGTAGAAAACACGTTCATCAAGTGTCGGAATCAACAGCTCACTACGAGAAATCCACATACAATATATGTACGTTACTTTACAAAGCATTGCCAGATGATATTGAACAAGTGAATTCGGTTCACAAATTTAAGTTAAGAGTAAAATATTTTATCTTGCATACTGTTTCTATACAGTTAGTCTATACTGATTGTCGAAAAGACAAATAATGTTTATATAAACAAAATAATGATTTATAATAAATTAGTTTACATTTATATTGTATATTTAAAAAATGCTTGTAACAAGTAATGTTCAGCTTCCGGGTCAACGATTCTCATCTTGATCAGGATTTTGCCCAGTTTCCCTGACCCATTGAGCAAATGCTGAGATGGCCCCTTGTTTTGCTTCTGGGCGGAAATGTAGCATCACTATGCGCCCGTTTTGTGGAACTCTCCTTTTGCTTGTAATGGTAGGAGTAGAGGTAAGGGCGTCACTATTTTGTTAGCTATGCAGAGAAATCATACTTGCAATTCATTTTCCGATGCAAATAAGTTTTCTATACCACGGGAACGAAAATGTGTGTTTTTTTCAAAGATTGCTAATCTCGGACTTTTTCTGAAATTTATTTTAAATATTTATTCATCTGTTTTTAGTTAAACTAATGGGAAGGAATTCTGGAACTCGAGAAAAAGTGCGTAGATGATCTTCTTCCCTATGTCACACATTTAAAAAAAAGAATACTAAATCTAAATCAAAGGAAATAATTCGCAATTGAAACGTATTCTTGCCCTTTGGCAAGAAGTTACACAAGGTAGACTTTTCAAAGAAAAAATATATAAAATAATAATAAATAGTAAAGAGTCGGCTCCGTAGCGCAGACGGTTGCGGCAGCTGTCGTCTGCGCCGAGGAGGCTGCAGGTTCTCGTCCTGCGTAGACATAGTCGTATTGTGATTGTCCCTTCACCTCTCATCATCATACTATCATCTCAAAATTTCCACTTCATTGCGTACTGAGGGATTCAGCTGACGAGCTGATGCTGGAAAAAATACACACGTTAATCGTGTAGCGTGGTCGGTAATGGTGTATACGCCAATGCTTTTGCAGTTGCTTTTCAGACGGACAAGTAAATCGTGCGGGCGCGGTTTGACAAGCCTGTTTCCATACATACACGTTCATCGAAAAGTGCGTTTGGCATATTTGATATATTATCGTGTAATTCTACGCGTAGAAGAATCATTACGTAACGGGTACCTGAGAGACGCCGGGTAACGAGTAAGGCGTAAGTCGTAAATCGCAGTGGCCGGTGAAGTTCCGCACGTGGCTGGAGCACGGGGAGAAATGCAAATGCTTCCACGTGCGTTGCTATGAGCCGGCCTTGGTCTGTGCGCAGCTGCGTACCGGGCGCGGGGCCGCCCCCTGCCGCATTGTGCGCACGGAGCCCGCGCGCGAGTAGCTCGGGCGTGCTCGCGCGCCGACACGCTGCACGGCGGTCGCGGCAAGCGCCCCTCGCCCCCGGCGAAGGTGACGCGTTCACCCGCGGAGCGAAGCCTGCAAAATAATTACGCCAATTTTAATAAAGCTAATAACACATAAATTACACAGTTGAAATATTGTTTAAATGTATGTAAGTAATTTTAATGCTTAATGCAAATTTTGCCCCCCCCCCCATAAATTTTGTCGCGTTAGACAGAAATCCGTTAGGTTCAGGAATGTCTAGTATGCAATAACAAATACGCATCAACCCCCCCCCCCAAAAACGGTTTCTCTTTATCATGCAGTGACTTCAGCGTGAAGGTCGGTTATAAGAGCTAAGGACAATCCGAGCGGTTCCTCCGGGCTCCGCGCTTAAGAGGTTTTCGACAGAAAATCTGATTGCGGGGCCCTGGTAATGAACCAGTGAATAAATCCTGTGGGTATGTATACTAAATTACTTTCTCTGATACGTGATGTAAAAAAAATCCGTTTTGTAGGTCGACACCGTAAAATAGAACACGTCTTGTCCGTCCATCCGTTGGTTGTCAACTCTAGCACCTAAACAGTTTAGTCGATTTTCTCTAGAATTGATATTCCTCGATAAATCTGAACGAACTTCGGTAGTTTCGAATGGATATTTTGATTTTTGAGGGTACTTTACATGAAGCTTTTTTTTGCATTTTCAATTATTTCTAAAAAATGGCCCAAATATTGTTTGTAAACTTTGTTCGCTTTGTTCGGATACCGTGTAGGACGCTGAAGATAGTGGTGTGGGTCTCATATTCCTTGGAATTCCTAATTTATTGAAAATTGCAAATGTACATTTTTTGGGGCGCCTTTCTTTAACTACAATATTGAAAATAGAGATTATATCCTTAGAAATAATGTCTGTTCTTTAATAACAGATCTTGAAATACGTGCATTTCATAACGTCAATCCTTTTTTTTAAAAAATATGAACAATTTTTGTGTAATTATTGGTGAAATATTGACAATTTTAATGTTTAACAATTTTTTTAAAACGCTCCATTTTTAAATCTTCTCATACGTTTCACGGGACCGTAAAGAAAACATTGTCTTAGTCCCATTGTTAGCGAATCCTCAAAATTTGGGGGCCGTATTTTCAAAAATTGCTAAAAGTTAACATTTCAAAACTACAAAATTGAAGATATAGGTGTGTCTATTAGATAAACTCTGTTGTCAAAATCAATTCTTTAAAGAAGGCCATGAACACATTTTTGAACAAAAAAGAGTAGATTCGCCTAATTTGTCTGAAATTTATGAAAGATCTAAAAATTGTTTCCTTAAAAAAATACACTATTATGCGTTCATAATATACTCTGGAAAATTCAAGAAAATGCGCGTAATAATATCCAAAATCGATTGAGGATACTGGTTAAGACAGTATCCTTAATCGATATGTAAAATACTTGAGATGAGTCGGACGCTGCCGAGATTTATATTACCATGGTGCAACATCTTGTCCTCAAGTTATTTTCAAAAGAAGTATAGAAGTCCGAAACCGAACGAAGATCACCAATTTTTGCTCCTAATTACAAGGCGCTGTACTATAATGAATATATTTTTAAACAGTAATTTAAAAGTTGATATTGCTTACTGAAAGGCCGTGGCCCAGTTAGATTAGCAGTTCTGCTGAGAGACCTTTCGTTTACACGTGCGATAGAAATATTCACTGGCACTAGGCAAATGGCACTGGGAAAGGAGGCAGACATATTCTGTGGTAATTTAAATGCTAGCTTTTCTTAATAGTAATTAATAAACATAGTAATACGAGTAGTTACTTTAAAGTAACCATTGTTCAATTTTCTATTAGAAACGTGTATAAAAATATTTGAAAATTGTATTAGGATTTTCCAGTATTTCTGATCTAGAAGGTTCGGATTATCAGGGTTTCACTGTTCCTGAAAATAGAAGCAATAGTCAGTCAAACAATTCAAGAACTGGATTAGAATACTAAACATTTTGCCCAAAGTTATAATTCCTAATATTTCATTCTTACATAACGACAATACGGCAATGCACTTGTATAGATTAAAAAATTGGGTGCTTAAACTCTAAGGACCTTTGTGGTAAAATGAAACGATTTAATTGAAGAAAATTGCCAAATTAATTCGCTTGAAACTTTTGTACATGACGTACACCATGTACTGTATCATTTTTATACGCGATTGTGTTATACCTGTATATGCTTACTTTGATGGACAATAAATTTTCTTTCACGATTGCTCAGTCGTAAAAAATGTGTAGCTTTTTATTGAGCTTATTACTCTCATGAAGTATAAACACAATGCAATCTTAAGCTATTTAATCATCTACAATAAGTTCCTTACAATGAACCTAAGAAGTCAAAAATTAGAGTTCTAATAAAGAAACTGAAGAAATTTTCCTTACTCTCAAAATCTTCGCGTTAAACGATAGTGCGATTTGATCTTTTTAATTGCGCATACTCGTCAAATCCAAATTTGTATATTTAACATAATTTAGTGTACATTTAGAGGGGATTGTAAACCTTACTGAACAAACGTAATGTCAAACAAGTATACAAAGAAATACGTGACAAATCACTTAATTTTACACGCATGCATTGATTGATTAATTGATTTGTTTCCGGACGTGTCTACATGAGGTCATTATTCCCGTAAGTGCAGTCCATGTTTTATCATGAGAGGTGACGGTGATCTTCTCCTGCTTCATGTCGCCTACCTACACGTCGGCTAGAGACATTTTTCCCCACCGAGGTGTTTCCCATCAACGGAGCACCGCCCAAGATGGGCCAGTCTCTGAGCTCCCCACTGGTCTCCCGTCATGTGTGGTAGTGTAGTGTATGTAAATGTGTGTATAAAAATGGGGCGAGGGAAGAACAATGAAGAGGAAGGAAAGATCGCGCGCGATCCGTGGCCCGTTTAAGGGTACTATTCCGGCATTCGATTGGTGTTGAGAGAAACCACGGTGTATTGTCGATGTGACCAGCCGTCCGCTAGAATTCACCTCCAGACTCGTGGCTGAATTCAACTTGGCCATATGTCGAAAATGATGCTATAGTCTCTACGCGAACCCAAGGTCCTCCCGGTTTGTGGCACTGCAGTGACATCAATTGATGCCTTGAGCCACCTATGCCGGTGCAGCTTGGAGATGTCGCATCTGCAATAATGTTATATTCCAATAGCAACAGCTGGAAGAGTAAGTAGCCAAGTAATGCTTATGACAGCGCCTTATTCCCGCCGGTTAAAACTTGAATATTTGCTTATAAATAAGAAACAAAGCATAAAACAAAAACGAAAAGTTCTCATAGCGTCCTCTAAATACGAATCGTTGTAAATGCACGGCCTTTGGTTTGAAATCTAATGGCGTTTGCATGCTTGTCATTTGGAAGAATTGATATTTAGATAGTGTTTCCAGCTCAACCTTTGAAGGATTTTGTTCTGCATCTCACGTTTATCGGCATTCGCAATGGAAAATATATAGCCATTTCATTTCTTTAAGAGACAAAAAAATTGCGTCATCATAATTGCTTTTAAGTTTTATTAGTGAGTCCAAAGTCATTCTCTCTCGATGCCAAGGATTACAATGTTACGACAGAAGCTAATATGTGTTGCGAATAGCATATCATGCGTGCAAAATCGATGCAGACTATAGCGGTTATGCATTAGCAAGGAAAAGAAACCAGGTCAACCAAACTATAAAAGAAGATTTTTAACTGCCTGGAAGGGGGCTTGTAAAAGTATCTGCAGTTTCTTAATGTTATTCGAAACATATATAGTGTACAAACTAGCAATTACTCTAGCGAAAACAGGATATTTTCATTCTATTATGGTAAGTTATATAATCTTTAGAATATCATTTCAAGCTTTATTCTTTGTATTTAGATTCATAGCAGAAACCTAATATCTTCAATTTTGATTCTTTTAAATTCCAAATGCTTGTGTTGCCTTGACTGCAGCATTCTGTTTTAAGGCTGTACAATGTACATGTCCAAATGATATAAATTTGTGTAATAAATTTACAAAATTTGAAACATTTCTCTTACGTAAAGACCGGAAGTTTTCCAGACATTTTCTTATTATTTAACAACAGGGATTTTAATAATAGAAATCACTTAACTTTACTTCTGTAGTTGATTTAGTAGAATTTCATTCTGCCTTTTTTTGCCTGCGTTAGCTTCGGAAGCCTATTTTTAGTTCACTGAGGAGCCAAAATCTGGTACAGCCATGTATATTGAAATAAAGAGATCTGGAACCAATCAGAATATAGCGCTGCGGTTGGCAACGACTATAAAAGACAACCAGAGTTTGGCTCAATTGTTAGATCGGTTACAGCTGCTACAATGACAGGTTATCACAATTTAAGTGAAATTGAACGTGGTGTTATAGTCTGCGCAAGAGATGAGGCATAGCATCTCAGAGGTCACGATGAAATTTGGATTTTCCTGTACGTTTATTTCATGAGTGTACCGTGAATATCGGGAATCCGGTAAAACATCAAACCTCCGATACCGCTGCAGATGCAAAAAGATCGTGCAAGAACTGGACTGACGACGACTGAGGAGAATCATTACACATGACAGAAGTGCAACCCCGTCCGCAAATTGCTGCAGATTCCAATGTTGGTCCTCGACAAGTGTCAGCGTGCGAACCATTCAACGAGACATTGATATGGGGTTTCTGAGCCGAAAGCCCACTCGTGTACCCTTGATGACTGCACGACACAAAGTTTTACGCCTCGCCTGGGCCCGTCAACACCGAAATTGGACTATTGATGACTGTAAACACGTTGCCTGGTCTGACGCGTCTCGATTCACATTGTTTCGAGCTCATTGGCGTGTAAGAGTATGGCGACTAACTCACGACGTATTAGAGTATGGCTTTCAGTTGGAGGCTCTGTGATGGTATGGAGAATGTGCATTTGGAGTGATACGGGACCCGTGATACGTACGTAAGCATCCTCTCTTATCACCTGTACCCATTCATGTCCATTGTGCATCCTGACGGACTTGGCCAATTCCAAAAGGACAATGCGACAACCCCCACGTCCAGAATTGCTACAGAATGGTTCCAGGAACACACTAATTTATAAGAAATTACCTCCCGGAGGAACAGGTAACTGATTTAAGAAAAATTTAAATTTAAATTTGTAAATGAAGCCATAAGGTGCTTGCATGAAATCCTCGACAAAAGGGCGTTGAGATATGATCCTAGAGTCGTAATCTACAAAATTCGCCAAGGTTGAAGAACAGCAGCTTCCTTGGATTGAAGAGTCGTGGGTTACAATCCCGGCCCGGGCATGTATGTTGTGTATGTTATTAGTGTGTATTCCCCCTCCATTACCACAAAGTTAAAAGCAACAGTTGCCGCTATATAACTGTGCAGTTGAAAAGCGACAAAGCTACCTAATTATCTTTTTGAAGAGTGTTACATTTTGGCACTGCTCTCTTCTGGACACCACTAGAAGCGAGGAGAGACGAGAGACCATTATTGGGAAATTATATAGATCCTCGGATTCTATATAAATTTAACTATTTGATATTCTATGCGGTTCAATTGCACGGCTCTATCCTTCGTTTTTGATCTCTCGAGTGAACCTTGCATTTCAAATGAACCTTTTTGGATCTTCTATTACATTTTAGGTAATTCTTTCGCAAAGTAGGCTATGTGTGTATTATGAGTGGATATTGAATGTTAAGGCACTAAGATAAGTTGAAGGTTCCAAGAAGACGCTAAAAATAAACAATAAGCACGGAATAAAGAATAAAAACTCAAATTCGGAGAGAAAATAATATATTGTATTGCTCTAGTATGTAAAATTAACAGAATATTCATAATTTTATACAATGTAGCATGAAAAAAATTATTTAATTAACCTGCGTGTGCGCATTATAGATTGATAAATGCATCAACTAATAATTTGTAAACCTAAACATATAACAAAAATAATTGTGCTAATTTTCTTTAATTTCCATAATTGACATCACAATATATAACTTACTTTTCGTTTTTGGAATAATCACATGCAGTTTTATTGCACTTATGGCACACTTTTACAGCTGGCAGAGCTGAAAAAGAGGAATTTATCCATCGAAGCTACCTTCGCGGGTTTAAATTTTGGTACCTTCATGCGATTGACTGTATAGTGTATTACTCGAGGCAATGTGTTACTACAGGTACCAATTCGTGATAAACTTCTTTTAAGATACCGGTGTTAATAAAGAAAACTCACTTCTCACACGACAAATAAATTTAATGGCTGGACCGGCCTACACTACGCGCGTTTCCTTTTAAAAATAAATTTTAACCCGCCATTGATTATGTTGAAGCGCAGCTTTCATTTCGAATGAGAAAATTACCTAGTTTAATTCTTTGAATTAGCAGAGCGTTCCCTACCTTGGCTTCCTGGGAGAACACCTGGAACTTCAAGATATCAATGTCCGAAGGCGGGGTTATCGCCTGCCCCTTTTACGCAAGTGCATGTGTTGTGGCGTGAATCTGGACCTCGAGTTCACACAAGACCCACTGCTTAAGATTTTTTGTGTCTAAAGCAATTGCAATGTGAAACCACAAACAGAGCTTCCGTATTTCAAAAATATAAAATATGAAATGCAAACACAATGTCTGCAGACTAAATAAGAACATATTGGTTAATTGACCCTAGACAGTTATTGTGATCTAAAAATAATTGAAACGTTGATTTTTAAGCAGGTACAAGAGATATAAATACATTTTAAGAAAATTACATTTGAAAAGATAAATGTCTAAAATATAATTTGCGTTGAAGTAAGAAAAAAGCAAAATAAGTCTTTGCCAGAATGTTTGTTTCCATAATTCGTGAACATGTGTATTAAAGCCTTGAAAATATGAAATACAAAATATAATCAAACAACGAAGAATAGAGAATGATTATAAGAAAATACTAACTACCCAAGTAAAGTGGAAAACACTGTAAAAACATAACGGCAAAATTGAATATAATATTTTCACAAATAAGTTTGACAATATACTTTCAAAATTGAAATAACAATATTCATAAAACGACAACAATGGCGAATTTACCTCTTACTCCCTACCTTCCTACTCTACTATGACCCGTCCATTCCTGTCATTCTGTAATAAACCTTCGAACACACTGCACCTTTATTGGACATTCAGTGTACATAACAAGTGTTTCCGTTTCCGTTGTGTTTTGTACTTTTTGAATGTAAATTAACATTATATCTCGTTTTATAACTCCAAAAAGTTTTAAACTTAGCAAGTCACTTCATAAAGAAAGTGAAAATATATTATGGTATCGACTGCATCAACATTCTATTTGTGATTGTCCTTAATTCCAAAGAATATTAATTTATTTATAATATAAACAATACACCTCCACAGGGAAGACATTTACCCGTTTTATTTCTAAATGTTTTAAACAATGTATTTTTTAAAGAAAGCAAGCAGTAGCACTCTCATTAGAATAGACAGGTTCTCGATTTAATTAAAACGATCCAGCTGTATTTCTAAAGTATATAAATTTATTGGGGGTAATTTATTCATATAGTTCTATTACATATATTTCATAATTGAATATTGAATGCATGTATTCACTATTATTAGCAACGCAATGTTGGGAGCAGGCATCCTAATCGGGTTTGCGACAATTTGTTTTGACCATAACTTTTCCGAGGAGCTCCTTCTCCCCCCTCATCAAATTCAAGGTCACTCAAAATTGCTAGGATACAATAGTTCTCGTTAATGTTTGTGATGTTGTCTGTTTCCAATGATTATATACTTTGCTTCGAAACTGAAACTGCATTACAAATACACAAAACTAATTTCACAGTGAATTTTAGCAAAGGTCCTTTAAAAATATCTCGAGGTCTGCCAAATAGGTAACAAGGGTGTCAAAGCACCGCAAGGTGTAGCGGGTTGCACATCATTTTCCAATGTTTCAGGAACAAAACGTTTCAGGGATATCAAAATGAGATTCGCAGATCCGGATTGCCGAGATTGCTAAGGAAATAGTGCAGTGGCGAGCTCGGACGGAAAGATCGCGTGTTCGAATCCCGCTTCGGCCATGAGTGTGCTTGTGTACGTCTTACTGTTGTCCTTAGGTGTCCCTTATAGTTACCCCAAAGGAAAAAAAGAACAAAGTGGTCGCTACATGACCCAGTAGTTAACAAGCGACAAAGTGACCCAGTAGTCTTTTGTATTGTAATCGAGAATCGTAGACGTGCAATAGTACAAGACTATTTCTCAATGTAAGTACGTAATTAGAGGAAGAAGAACAAAATGCCTATAACATTCTCTTCTTATGTCACGAATAATCGCGAAACCACTGTTCAAGCAGAGGAAAAAAAAGTTATTTCAGGATCTGACCTCGAATCTTAATTTTGCTGATTTTATAAAAGTATTGAAAACTTCAACACTGAGAAGACAACAGTCAGAAGATGGTTGCTTATGCTGTTTCCTATTTTTCTTTCGTTTACTTTATGGTGGCAGCGGGCAGAACGTGTCTTTACTCAACCAATTGAGCTATGTTTGCTATACCAACACTTCCTTGGCAAGGCAAAATTTGCTGCAGTACCACGTGTAGCATAGCTACAATTTATAAGTCTTTCGTCAGATACAGCAATAACTAGACGTCGAAAATAATCCCGAAGAGCAGAGATGAAAAACTACGAAAAATGGTCTTTCGGCTGTTACAACATTGTCACCACTTGCCCCAGCATTACTGAAGCTTGTTTCCTAAAAATGCTAAAAAAAACTGACAATAAACTTGGCTGCAGGAATGAACTAATTGCTCTAACGTGTTTCAACTGCATGCAGAGTTGCTACAACAAGGCAGTTTAGAGATGGAGGCATTGCACCTCAAATTGTGACGTCATCTTTAGAGCCAGAGCTGCCGCGAGACGCGGCGAAGAACTTCATGTATCATAGCAAATTTTCAGATTTTTTTTCGGTGTTGGAACATAATACAACCACCAAATTCGTATTAATCAACTGTTAAATGGTACAAATATTGAAAAAATTATGGCATCTAATTTTCCTAGCGCAGGTTATTCTTACGTGTGTATATATTTTCCGCTTCCTTAATGAAACCTACTTTCTAATCCTACTATTTTAAGCTACATAATAATTATAAGACGAAATGTCTCTAAAACGTCTTTTACGCTTGGAACTTTTTATTGCATTACATATTTTTTTAATGTTGTAACGAAATGGTTTCATAAAATACAAATGTTTTTTCTCAGCAATAAATGAAATGAATCTTCAATATTAAACATATTCTAATATACAAAATTAATCAATTACATGCACTACAATCTCCAATGTAGTGCCCACATGCAGGAGTTTTCAGTTTTAAAAAACTCTGAAAATAACGTTCTAATTATGTAATTATTTTCCTGTCTTGTTTACTCATTCTTGTTAATGCGAGACATTTATCATTAATTTCTTTTCTATAATTGTAAAAAGGAAATGTTACTTACATTTCAGATTCTATGGACTATATTTTCAATATTTTTATAGCACAAGCTGCGAAGTGAATCTACAGAGTCAATAGCAATTACCTCGTTACTCATCTGACACAAAAATATAAAATTCAGAATTTTTTGTCACTATAAAGGAAAAAATGTTCTCGCCTCTATTGAAAAAATCTTCAAAAAATGTGAAGCCACTTGAAATTGTTGGACAAATTTCAACCATGTGTACTTTAAAAAACAAAGCACTGACACTACACAATAAAAAAACCTTTCGTAAATATTTGGTTTTCAAATGTTCAATAAAAAACCTTTAAAGTTGAAATGCTATTTTTTCACATCATGCTCTACACTTGAATTCTTTTGATGTTCTATCTCAACCCTTCGTTCAGCAGTAGGTTTTCGTTTAGGTGGAAGTACTTTTGTAAGGTAGGATGGTTAATTTGGAAAAAGTATTAGGTGTGCATTATCAGTCAATAAAGGTCGTTTCCTGGATTCAAATAACATCATCTCGTTTCATACGATCTAAAGTAATGACATGGTGAGTTGGAAAGTGTATGCATACATCTGATTCTAAAGTAATTATAAATACACTCCTATTAATCGTAGACCCCCACGGATTTCTTTTCACTGAATCTTTTGAAAAACCAACAGTTTTAACATTTCTACCACCGTAATGAATAATTGTTTTTGCAGCCTGGAGCACTGTAACTTCGTGGCATCTCTGAAAAGTAAGGTTAAGCATAATTTCATAAATGGTGCTCAAATTCTCAACCATATATAAAGCACTTATTATTCAACATTAACGTCTAGAGGAAATGAAACCCAAACACCAGTGATAACACCTTACTTTTTGAAACACACACACACACACACACACACAATACATCCCTCGACTGGATGGCCACCAACACTCCGACCAGAAGGTTGACGTCACTGATACATCACGTGGTCAGCTGCAATGTCTGTTTTTTTAAACTGCCTTGGCTACAACAGTCGTTTCTGAAGATGATCTGGGAGTCGAATTAGAGTTAGAGAGTAATCTGGTACTTCAGAAAGAGATGGAGCCTAATCATTCAGCCATTGAACGTGGCGAGTCAATGGAAAGAGGCCTGGACATTTAGCAAGATGTCAGATAATACCAACCATTAAGAAACAATATACTATTCAATTTTGAAAGTAATAAAACTACTACAAATTCCTTTTGTATGTAGCAGATATCGATTAAGTCAGGGCCTTCATATAAAATCTTCCTTCAAATAAAATGACCTTCGGAGAAGGTCAAAGCCATAGGATTTCAAAATTTTAACTTTTCCTTTCTAAGTTGTTGATTACTTTATGTAGTTTCTTTTCAATTAAAATGTATACCGATGCTACAGACACTATATCTATTAGCACATGACCTTATTGCATGTAATTAATTTAGATATGAGTGTATTAGTGATGGTGGATGTATGTAGTCCTATTCTTACAGTAATATATGAGCTTATTTTCCACGCCAGAAGCGTATCCATTGATGACTGAAAGAAACTCAAATTCAAGATATTAATAAAATAGTGTCCCCCTTCTTCTCGCATAGGCTCAACATTTACAAAAAATGCTTAATTTTGAAATACATTGCAATAAAATTCTCGTTTTTGTACGGTTGTAGCTTATAACACTAAATTTTGCAGTTCTTTCGCAATTAAACCGTTTATTGGCGAAAAAAAAACTTACGGCATTAAATGTTGGTAATTATATAATGAATTAATTATTATTATATAATGAAAGTAATTATATAATGAATATAATGAATATATATATATATATATATATATATAAGTATAATATATATATATATGAAATGGTTGTACAGAGTTTAGTTTTGAAAACAAGTCGGGGATGTTCCACTCATTTTGTACTTCGAAATAACGTGTTTTCAGTTAAAACATGTGGTCGCAAATGTATTAGTTTTCAGCGATTAAAAAAAATTAGAAACAAAATATTAAAAATACACCAAAATGTTCTCTTATTTTCTTCCATTTGACTGGACCAAATCGCAATCAGAGGGATATGGAACACATTGCTTTTCAAATCCAGTATTCAAATGTGAATGTTTTGCCCGACAACCAGGAAACTGTATTACTTCGACGTCTGCGTATGCGCACCGTTTTCAGAGGTACAGAGAACCTTGTATCACAACATACAAAAATATTAACAGGCTAGAGTAAAATATATTCAACGCACGAATTGCCCAATACATTCATCTGACCTAAATCCAATCGAACACTTGTGGGATATTCTGCGCAGATAGATGTCTTGCAACACGTCAACATCCACCAGAAAATATTTAGCAGCCCAGGAATACATTCAAGGATGAATGATTAATGATGCATCGGGAAGTGTTCGATAACCTGGTATCTTATTTCTGTCTGAAATGTGTGCGGCAGAAATAAATAGTAAAGTGCCCGAATGTGGAATACTTTTTAGATTTTCGACTTAACTTCACAAATCTGCGCAACTGCCGGAGTAGATGATTGTTTAAACTAATTCTTTGTAAACACGTGTGGTTAATATTATTCACTTCAATCTGTTAAAAAATCACATTCCGTAATTAAAAAGTCTACATATATTTCAAATAAAACGCATCCTGTTCCTGAAGTGGAATAATGAATGATCTTTTTTTTCGCATATAATAAATGCATTAACGTCTAGAACATTTATTTACGCATAAATACGTGTTTTTTAATACTATAGAAAATTCCTGCGGAGGAAATTCGTTTTTGATTTATCTACACATGGACATGAGCAAGGATCTTTCACTTCTGACGCTAGAGTCCAATCAGTTCTGTTCGTACACAATACGCCTCCACAATTCGGAAGATAATTTTAACATTAATATGGTAGAAAATGCAATTTAATGTATGTAGACAAAATAACCAACTAGATTTTATCCAGAGTGGCAATATTAAATATTCTCCAAGAGGACAATGCTTGTATTCCACATTAGGGACATTGCGGCCATATTGCTTTCAATCTTCATCAATTTTTTTTATTTTGTGATATATTCATTGATACACAACTAATTCAAACTATATAGATAATTATTCTAATATTTATAGCACAAGAGTTACAAGTTATTTTGTTTACTAGCCCAATATTTTTGATGACGCTCTGAAGAACACACGCCCTGTCACTTCACTCAGAGCTTCAATTCAAAAAACATTTTCTGCATTAGATTAGGGGCCTCTTCAGAGTAATTCCAAATATTTGTTAAAAGACGACAGTTCATTGCAAGTCCGATAATACAATTTCCCATTAGGAACTTATCCCACATTAGGGGAACTTACTGAATGTAAACTGTCAACAGCATTTTAGAATGGAACAGTCATGTTCCCTGAACAAAATTTCGAATGCATTATTAGGATTTCATTTTTGTTCAGTGTTTGTAAATTGCCATTTTGACCCTTCGAAATGACAAGGTTCCACCAGCATATTACGCGTTTTGACTAGAATAGTATGAAATTTTCATTTACTCATTAAGTTTTACTCATCTTCCCACCTACAGTTGTAAATACAGTAGCTATTTGACCACAGATTGAAGCACGAGTGTGTTCTATTGGTAGCAGAAGTCAGAACTTCGTCTCCTAAAAACTTATTTTCTCCGATTTTGTCAGTTGGAACCTCGTCATTCAGAAGGGTCGATAATTGTAGTGTGCATGCATATTATGATATGATTTTGATAATCTAAACAGCATTATTGGTTGTTTTATGTTAATGTTTTTGTGTAGCGTTATGAAGGAACTCGCTTTAAAAGGAAACTCCCTTCTTCCTACTTCTCCGGACTGATCCTACTGATCGTTATCAGAAATTAACATCTCTTTGTAAGATTAGAAGTAGTGTGTTTTATCCGACGAACTGCCTATATTTTGCACGCAATCATTTTGTGCATTTTGCTTCGACACCCGAAAGCATCTCTGAGGATGTACATGTAGAAATGTGTTTAATCAGTAATTAATGCACTCTATTGTCCAGCGGCATTGGTACAAATAAAACGACGCAATAAAACAAAGCAGCTCATTGTTGGCACATGAATTGGAATATTGGATGCATACAGTATGGGAAGCCAAAACAAAGTAAATAAAAAAAACAAACTCGGAAACTGGCAAACCAAACAGTGCTATACATAAAGACATGTAGTTGCAATTAAAAACATGGTGTAATATTGATGGGTCGGAAAAAAATATTATGCATTTATGTATTGTTGTGTTCATTTTGAATCTCTCTTTAAAATTGCTTTTCATTTTTAATTGAATTGAAAAATTGTAGTTTTTAATTAACTAAGAGTATTTTTCAGAAAATACTTTTATTTAACGTAAATAAAGTTGGCCACTTGATTTTGATGTCTTCATTAATAGATCTATTGTTTTAACATTTTAACAACGTATTTTGCAATCCTGAACCCAATGTAGTATCGACAGAGTATAGTATCTGTTATCAACAATGTGCCACCCGCAAGACACAAACCCTTGGCTTTCGCGGTCAGATTCGCTGTACAGTCGGCAGTAATGCTGGCCCTGAGCTAATTCAGAAGATCCATTTCGTTCAGAGACTTGCCCTAATGATGAGATGAATTAATAGGTACTGAAAAGTACCGCCGAAGAGAAAATCTACTTTGGGTAGAAATGATGAAAAACTCGCATACAATCAAACTTGTTCTCCGGTTAAGCGGTCACCTCCATTAGCGGTTACTAGATTTAATTTTCAATGAGGTAGTGTCACAATTATTTGTTTTAAATTGTAATTATATCCCCAAGGCCAGTGACAAGGTAAATTTCGGGGGTTGACGTCAATAAACGCTAACCTATAGCGATTTTTAACTAATAAAATAGGTAGCGCAAGAGTGGTGGGGATATTATTGGATAATTTTCTTGCGCCAGGACTCGTTGTTAGATTACTTAGAGGAGTGAAATATAGTCGCTGGTACGTCAGAGGATTACTTTCTGTAACAATATTTGCAATACATATCTATGTAATAAAACCCCGATCTCGACGTCGCGCACTCAGCAGCATTCTTGTGAAGTTTGCCAACCCGTACAGCCCCCCCCCCCGTGGGTACTTGATCGCCCGCGGAGCAGGTCGCGTGTGCGAACCCGATCTGATTGTCATTCGTGTACTCCTTCGAGACCTAGCTTCCAGCGTACGAGTTGCTTTTTGAAGTCTAGTTTGCTTGAGAGTCCGGTTCTGTGACGAGAGTTACACTTTGATTTATTTAGAGGTTCATTTGAGAGATCAGTTGTTACGGTGTCATCCAATCGGTAACTTACTCACTACAGTGACGTCACTACGGTGAATCTTCCGATTGGATAACACCATAACAGCCGATTTACGTAAGCCGAACTTATGTTTAAATCCAAATATATTTTTGCGAGAAAGAGAACGAGTGACAAGTCAAAGGTGTTTGACTGTTACAGAGAGGAGGCAAGTGATCCTACAAAATGAGAATGTGATTTTAGTCGGAAAACTTGCAGACTTTTTATGTGGGCTGCGATGAAATTTAAAATATAAAAACAAATCGCACACATTTAGAATGCTTCGAAAATTTTCCAGCTAGGAATTACAAACTGCGCAAGCCGTTTTTTGTGTGTGAAAAAAATAGTACAAACTGGTCATGAACAGGTTTTTTTATATATTAAAATGGAAGTGTATTTTGGTATTTAAGTTGCGTTTTGTAATTTAAGATAATTAAAATGATTTTAAGGGAAATATACTTTGCTTCAGTGCAATTAGCTCAATTGAACCTGGTAAGCTTCCTAGAACCTCATAACCTTCATTAACGGTTAATAGTCTTTATTAACGGTCAATTAGTGCCATTTTGGGAAACCTTTGACAGTACATATAGAATCAAACGGAAGAGCGTTGAAGCTGTATCAATATCTTCTGCAACCGAAAAGTAGGAACTGCAGAAAGTCTTTCCGAGTTAGCAAATTACCTCCCGACTCTATCAGCGGCGGTCCACGTGTCACGAAAGTGTGCCTCGATGCAATGATACAGACTGGGATAAATATAGAAAATACTCAAAACATTTTCTGTGTCTGAAGCCTAGCATGTGAAGGATTCGTTTACGAATTTTAAAGAGAATGAGATTGTACTGATTTCTTCCGCCTGAAATGATCCATCCTCATCGTTCTGAGACTTCAATTCTTTCGCTACTCCCTTCTTATCATACCAACTCATATTTCTTTCCTTATCATCAAACTTGTATCCCTCCATATGTTATTAACAATTTTTAGTTTCAATGGTTACTTTTATTTTTGTAGATTTCCTTTGTTTCTTTTCCGATCCTTCGTTTTTGAGTCAGTACAATTAATTAAATTTCGTTTCGAATATTCATTAATTTCTTTTTTAAGTACAAAAACCAAATGTAATTAACATTGTCGTCGCCTCAGAAGCTTACACCTCCATAAACTGCCTTCAGTTACTGGAAAAAAAGTAGAACACACACTACGAATGCTGTTAACAAAAAATTCGCGGATTGACGTCATAAAACAAAATGTACTTCACTTAAAAGTTACAAGTTCTTTCTTTCATTTATTACTTGTACGAGTTTTATATAGAACAGTTTACAATACATGTGCATTGTTGACAAACTACTAACTTAAAACAATGCTTAACCTAGTTCTATTATTGCTACTACAATTGATGTAAGATTCCTCATTAGAGAACCTATTATTCGCAATTGCTTGAAACGTTTTACAAAGAAATCGAACGGGTATGTGTTGTTTATTGTGGTTTGTGTGTTGTACGTGTTCTAAATTATATTGTTTTAGTTGATCTATTGAGTTTGTTGGAGTAGAAGTTGTTTGATAAGCGTGCTATTTGGTGTTTGAGTTCGTTTAATTCTCTATGGAGTTGTTGATTTGAAACGAGCCAAGGGGTCGTTAGTGTCTATTCTGAGGATTCTGTTCTGAACTACTTGTATTTTGTTTACGTTGGGTGCGGCATTTGTCCAGATGGGACATGCGTATAGCATTATGGCTCTAATGATAGTTTTATAGTGTGGTATTGCATTTGTTAATACAAGTTCGGAGTTTCGAATCCGTATTGGCTTGAGTTGATTGAATCTGATTTGTGCATGTTGTATTTTAATTTTATGTGATTTTTTTCCAGTTGTCTTGTAAAGATTTAGTCCTACGTATTTGATAGTGCGATTTGATGTCCAGTTTATTAGGCGATTGTTTACTAGTAACGGATGGGGAGCAGAGAATGGCCTTAATGAACATATTTGTTAGGTTTTTTAATACTTGATTGCCAATTAGTTCACGTCCAGGTGCTTTTCTTTTGAGCAACTGTTTTATGAAGTTTTTGACTTCAGCAGGTGAAATTAATTTTATTCTCTGAGGGACATTATAGTTTAGTGCTTCATTTGAATCGATTATTGACTGATGGTCTATTGTTGGGTACGTGGTGTCTTATTAGGTTTAAATGTTTGCGCAAAGTGTTCTGCTAGCGCTTTTACCTTATCTTGTGGAGCGTATTATATACCTTACGTCGTGTTTCGGAGTAGCATTTTTTTTATTTAGAAGACTTTTTATGAAGTGCCATAAAGATTTGAGGTATTTAATGATTGTATTTTGGTGTCGAAGGATTGTTGTATGTGTGTTTATTTCTTTTATTTAGTTGAAGAGATTTAATTCTTTTTTTCAGTTTTGCTATTCTATTGTTGCTCCATAGCCTTCTAGTTTTATTGCGTGTTGGTATTGTGGAGTGTTTTTTGTCATTTACAATGAAATAATTGAGTCATTGCAAACAATATTGCTCATTATATGTTGCTTTCGATGGCTTGGCCATCACCATCGGTTTTCTAGTACAAGAAGACGCAGTTCTTTCAGCTCTTAAAATGTTAATCCTATTTTATAAAAAAATAGTAATCTTTTTATTCTAATGTTCTTTTATGACTCCCCTTTAACGTTTCTCTTGTACTAGAAAACTGATGATGAGTAAGCCTTCGAAAGCTGCTCTAATAATAAACAATATTGGCAAAGACGGCTCGTATAATTATTTCATTTTATTGCGCAAGTTGATTATTTCTATTATTTCCTTAGGCAGTTTTGTTTTTGTGGGTTGGATAGAATATGAGTTTGTCGTCTTGCAAGTGCTTTGTGTTTATTATTAATTCATTTATCTGCATGAGATTTTTCTATTTCTATGGGTGAGTTTAATATATTGAATTGTAGTGTCTTGGCTGTAATTATTTTCCTAAATGATTCCCAATTCATGTTTTGATTGTTCAGTCTGAGTTGGAGCATGTGCGAAAGGAGTTACTTCGGTGATTTAATACTGGGAGATGGTCTGAATACAACTTGAATACTGGGGTTGAATATTTTGTATATATAGTAATTGCTACGTCCAATGTATATGGGGGTTTGCTGTTGTCGAGTGGGCAGTGAGTAGGTTCGTATGCTGTAAATATGTTCATCGCTCGTGGCACAAACTCACACGAGCCTGGTATGGGGTTCCAAACGTCACGTTCAGACTCTTAGAAGGGACGCAAGAGGGGGATACGCTTGGTTCATATTGAAAGATGCAAATGGTAATATCATCTGTGTGCTTTGGGGTGATAGGAATGATTAGATCCATATCCTTTTAAATTGCTGTGCGACCGAAACATGGAGACGAAAATGGATTGAAATGGGGAAACTACTACTTCCAACATAGAAACATAACGCTCAGCACAAACACAACACAACATAGAAACATAACAATTCTTCAAAAGGTTCGGAGCGTTAGGAAACAGAAGTTAGGGAGTGGGAAAACAGCACGAGAGGAGCCTAGATTGCAAAGAAAATAAATAATTTAATCAATAATTTAAGTTGCTCAACTGCTATGTAAATAAGCTATAATAAGTTAAGGTATAAGCAAATAAATAAATAAAATTAAAAAAAAATAAAAATATGAAACTGTCAATAATTAAATAAGAACAGTAGGGGGGCAAAGAGAGGAGGTTGGCCCAATGTAAGTAAGGAGGCGTTTGTGCAGACGATCTGCTGTGGAGCTGTTTGATTTCAGGTGCTGATGAGGCGAAAGACTGGAGAGAGATTGAGAGACGTCCGCACCAGGAAATAACTAAATAAATAAATAGCGTAGAAAACGTCTGGTAGATTAGCATATTTTTTATTTATTTATTCAGATGGTAAATACATAGTTCACTTTAAATTAACTATTCATACGTTGGATGGCTTAACAGTTAACTTAAATTAAAACTTAAAACTAATACATATCTTGCGGTTACCCATCGGGTTCCTCTAGAAAGGAACTAGTTCGGAGAATTTCTTCAAAAAAGTGTGGAAGAGAAATTTATTTTGTATTCTGGTTCTAAGTGAAGAGGTTTTGCGGCCTATGAAATGATAGTGGAGGGATTTAGTCTATGTTTGAGAAGTTGGTAGCGAGATAGTTGATATGATTGTCTATAGTCTCTAGTTCGAATTCTTTGTGTAACTGGTTATTGGTGACAGCAGGGAACGTTTAAAATAATTCTGAGAAACAGTTTTTGTAGTATTTGCAGTTTCCAGTAGGTTTTTGCTGCTTTCAAGCAGATTGGGCAGGCGTATAGTAACCAGGGTCTAGGGCTGCATTGCTGGGCTGGCATTGCGGGACTGGCATTGCTGGGAGGCCAATATCGATGAACTCGCCGCTAGCTGGAATCGGCGACGCTGGAGAAATGTCACCGTAAACGATGCGCAGGGCATCAGATATTGTCTGCCCTGTAGATGGATATACACCTATAGTATAAGTCATATACTTTTCCGTAATTAGTGTGTTTAGATACTAAAGTGTTTGAACGCAAACACTAACACTAAACTAAGTGTTCACTAATAGACGACCGTGCCGAGGCTGAGATTATCATGCACGGCTTCTGACGGCAGGTTTTTCCCTCTTCAGGTTTGTTTTTTTCCTCCGCTGTCCCTTATGGTCTCATTTCCACGGCTTTGTTGCGATGGAGACACCATTTGGCGTGAATACCTAAATTCGAAAGGCTAGAACACTGTAGGATGTAGATTTGTAATAGCTTAAAGGCCTTCGGCCTAGCCACATAGTATCATGTTGTTTAATTTATAAGTGTGATAGTTACCTATTAAATTAAAAAAATATACATTGAAGATTGAAATTTTTCCTTATTGGAATCTGTTCTTGCGAGACAGATCGTCAAATAAGTTCACGTTTAACGTTTGAAAAATGTGTAGTTTTGTGTAATTTTGTACAAAATATTGGGCATTAAAATATTTTAAACATTTTTCCTCGAACACGGGTCAGATTTTCTCCTCGTATATAATAAGAGACGGTAAAAAATGTGGTGCTGGTCCCATTTTCGGCCAACTTCCCGTTTTTTTCAAAAATTGCAAAAAAGCAGCTCTCTAAAAGAGGTGGTGTACACTTTGTGAAAAGAAACTAGTAGTTGTCGCATAATCTTCGCTGGAAATTGGAAGCCAAAGACGCTTAGCCATAAACTGAGAACATCTGTGCTATAGATGACTCTCGAACCAGCAGCTTTTAGCTCTACGTACTTAGGCGCCGGACTAAGTCCCTGTGCCGGTACGGTACATAATAGTACTACAAATTTAAAAATACTAATATAATCCACGCTGAATGATACTCTTCCTGAGGTATGGTACGTCATAGAGTAACCACATTGTCAATGAGAATAGAACGAATTAGGAAACTCTAATCTGCTGGTAAATCCACCGGTAGTGTCAACTTCCCAATGTATAAGTGGCGAGCAAATAGGTCGTATTGACGTGAAAAGAGCATAAGCAGAATCTCAAACAGGTGAATGCTTTAAACATTACTCTGTTGTGCACAACATACATTCATGTTTACATCAAAGTGGCGTAAATTGGAGTGAAAATGGGAGATATTACAGCTACAAGAAGACGCATTTATCATTTAAGGTATATATGGGGTGCGATTGGCTTATTGACACTGGGATAACGGTGACTTCCGCCACATCAGTTCCTTTGAGAACTTCCGCGACCGCTCCCTACTCCCAGGCTCTCTTGGTCTGCTTGCCAAAAACGGAAGGAGTGGCACAGCCCTCGCCAGCCCCGTATCGTGCCC
>BOPP01000027.1:83029-128568 GCA_017312745.1 Gryllus bimaculatus | reverse complement strand
ATATAATGATAGAATAAAGAAAATTAAGGAACGATCGTGAGTGGACCGTGGCCCGTTTGTCACGGTGCTGCTCGGGCATTGGTGTGCTACTCATCGGGAAAACTACGGAAAACAACAGATCAGAGCAAACGGTCGCTAGATTTCTTCCCCAGTCAGTTGTTGAATTCGAACCAGATATTTAGCAGTGTTGAAAACGCCCTACCGTTCTCACTCGAACCCTGAAACCTTGCGGTCAACGATGCTGCCAATACGGCGATATTGATGCTGACCGAACGCAGTCATGTTATTCGTGTTTGTGGTATACGAGGAATTTACTTTTTTAGAACACGTCTCAAATCCACTTGCTCACAAACGTTTTTTCTAGTGTTTGGAGAATAACACTAATTTTGAAATGATACAATATTTATTAACATTATTTACAGGGTTTCATAATCAATAAGGATTTTTATACTGTAATTTGCGCACGCACACACACACACATATTCTTTGTTTCAGATTCTTACTACTGGTTCTTCAATATCTTATTAGAAATCCCTGACCTTTTCTCCACTTCTACCACGAGTTTTTAGCATCAAAAAACCTTCAACTCATCTTTTATATAACGGAAGATCGTGCTCAAGTGACCTCGTTACCAAACTGCAGACCGCGACATGTTTTTCTCTGCTCCGCGTGCGGCATTTCCTCAGCGCGGGTTGCATTTCTCCTGGCGGCGGGCGCACCGCTCGACAAATGAAACTTGCTGCGAGTTTTCTACAACGGAAATCGCCCGTTCGTACTATGTTACAAACGGCATTTTGAATGCCGTTACATCCACTAGATCGGTACGGGAGTCACGGAAAAAACGGTTCGAACACGTCTGAAGAACTTACAATTCAGTTTCGCAGTCTGGTTCCTTGCCTTGTGCGCCTTGAACGTAAGTGTAAACTAAGAATAAAAAGTAAAAAGGTAAATAGTGAAAGCTTTTTAGATTCGCCACTTTTATTCATGGTATAAATTTAATCAATGTATTGTGTACAATGTGATCAGCAATCAATGTACGATGTGTCAACCCAAAGTCATCTGAAACATTTTTTCTGTATATTTTTGAATTAGAGACATGAAATTAAATTATAATATATCTAGTTGTGTAAAGTACTCGTAGTATGATGTTTGAATAGAAACTGCTTAAAAGCTAGCACTCCAGTATTCGCCCAAAACATGCTCACTCCCCACAAATGCAAAGATGGAAAGTCCGGTCCAAAAGCGCCTGTGCGCACCATCAAAACATAAGAGGGCCTTTTCTTTTAACCTCGAGAGTGATCTTAATCCGCTGGACAAGTTCCAGTATTTGGGAATGTGCAGTGATCGATTGGGCTGCTTCTTTAATCATAGCCTTCGCCAATACCAACGCCATACCTCTCATCTGAACTGATTGAAATGACATCTGCACTCGTTTGAACGCTGGTTTAAACTGAACTGTAAGCAAGTGAAGAAGCCTGACACGATTGACACTCCCGCTGCGAGCTGCGTAGTGCTATTCGCTTTCTTGAAAAAGAAGAGAATACTGCTGCAGAACTTCACAAATAATGAGCGGAGGCACAAATAATAGACGGAGTAAACTTAAAAGGAGGAACGCTGGCCTCTGGAGATGCCCTCATTCACAACGCCGACCCACACAGCGCGCTGCAAGCATGCATCTGGGGCAAATGTGTCGTGCTTGATCATTCGGCGTGTAGCCCGACTTAGAGAGGAGTGATTTTCATGTCTTCCTCGAACTGGAGAAATAGTTCGTAGGGTACAGCTTCCAGACAAAAGAGAAGCTTCAAAGACCCATCGGTGGCGGCAATGTGGCGACAGAGGAGGGAATCGAAAAGCTTGTTCACAAATAAAACAAATGCCTGAATCTTCACGGCTATTATAGAAAATCTTGTTTGTACCATGTTTAGACCAAGCAATTGGTAATCTTTTTCTCTACTCTTGTCTTTTTATTATAGTCCATCGGAGGTCGAAAAAAAAACTCTTGTAGTAAATGAATCAACGGTAAGGAGGCCATGTTGAATCCGAAGGTAAGGAGGCTATCCAAAAACTATTTCTTTCGGACTTTTTGCAAACGGTGGAAAATGTGGGTCGTCCCGACGGCGTGACCGCAACAGCTTAGCGCGCACCCGGTAGGACAAAAACTGAAGTCTCGTACGTACCGGTCCTACCGAATGCGCGCTAAGCTTGAGACAACGCGTTGTATCGCAGCTCATTCTTCACCGCGGCGACTGAGAAAAACTAGTGGTACAACGGCATATGCTTTCTCATACAATTTCAAAAAACGTCTAAAAATCTACACACAATTTCATAAAGTTCCGAGTTGAACGAAAATTAGACCTGGCCCATTTTTATGCGTATTTTGCTTTATCCGATACAAATTTATTAAAAAATCTGGAGACTTTTTTGGAAAAAATTGAAAATATATCTTATATAAAATATCTCTATCAAAAATTTCAGTGGCTTCATTTCGACTCGATACATCAAGAGATGTCAGTTTAAAAGAAAATCCTCTGTGCGGTTTAGGCGCTAACGTTGACTGATGTACAGACAAGTATGCCGTTAATCGATTTTTCGCTAACAAAGAATCACAAACGTCTATTCTGACTACGAAAGAACGTGTTAGAAAAAGTAATTTGCTACGAATAGTAACAAGCCTTGTCTACTTTTTCTCTATCAAAGTTCTGTAATGCGATTTCTTCCAGCGAAAATTGTTTGCTGAAGTATTAAAATACTTTCTCTGTACTACGTAAGAAGTATACAATTCCAGTAAAAATCGCCCCTCGATATGTACAGAATGGTCATCATGTCTTCGTTGACGTATCCTAAAGATTGACACCGACGCCACGAGCGTCGGCCAAATTTCAAAGGAGCATGGCGCAAAGTCTCAGTAGCCGCACCATGTGTTGAGCGTGTTTTGAGCGATACGGGATTGAAGTCTTAGCGTTAAAACGTCATTTTGTCTGAGAGCTAACACTCTCTACATTGCAGAGCCGAACAATCACTCCATGGCGGGAAACGTGGCGTCAAAATCGTGTGCGTGTCTATACGATTATTGAACGTCAAGATTCGGTTACTATCGAAGTCTATATGACATATTTTGAGTGTGTTCCTTAAACAGTTTACCCAAGACACAAACCGTCCTGCTGACCAATCCTGCTGACCAATGCCAGCAGGATATTGCTATCGCATTTTCCGTGAACGCGTTCAGAGATGTCTACCTGATCTCAAACTCGGTGCCCTTTTTCGGTGGGATATTTAATGGATAAAGTGTACGCAAGAAACCCATTCAAAGAAGAGAAACAGTAAAAACAAGAATCAACTTTTTATTTACGTCAAAAACAGTTAAAAACTGTGTGTAACGTGCTATGGGAAGTTAATTTGAAGGTACATTTAACACATGGCTTTATTGAAGCATACTTTACTGTCGAGAGCAAACCGGAATGTGTTTATGAGGATCAATCCAGGCACGTTCCCATCATGTGTCAGTTTTAGAACCTTCTTGTATGCTACGTAATCATTGCAAATTTGTGTCGGGGCCATATGTGTGCTCGCTGGTTTGTCGCTTGGTGATCGATACAGATTCCTGCGACTTCTGATCGCTTCTGAAAATATTTCGCTCTGTATGACGTTAATAAAATTAATATGAAAAACAAAAATGGATAAAGTTTTTTAGCACAAATAACAAAATTAAAGCAATGAAGAACGTATTAAAAATGCGACCAGATTGACCGTAAACTTTCTAGAGAATAAGTAAATGTATAAATAAGTAATTAAAATAAATAATTATTTGTTATTTATATAACAAGGGCTTTAAGTAAAGCTTTATTCACAAGGGAGAACAGTTGTCCCGAGCGCGGCCGCCGGAGGGACATAATTTCCCAAATGAATAAAGTTTAGGTAAACCCCGAGTCATATACAAAACGTAATTTTTAAACTATTTCTTCGAGTCTACACCAATGCCTGGAAGGGTGAAGCAGTGCAGTAGACGGCATCCATTCTTCTGGGGGTCACCTTCAGGTGGCTGTGATTTCAGCTGCTTTGCATTCTGCATGGAAGAATTTTTTAATCAAACTATCCATTTTATTTAGTCTCTCAAGACTATATCTATAGATTTCTGAAGATGTAATGAAAGAAACAAAATGTGATGTTTCAAAATGAAGAGGTTTTAAAAATACAACCATAACACAATTTTTCAGGAGAGCGAAAAAAAATGTTCTCTGACGAAAGTGGTAGACATTTGAGGCATGAAATTTGCTGTGCACTTCGTAAAGGTACTGTAAATACTGATGAGTAGGGAGCCGATTTTTATGATTTTTTTTCTTGTTTGTTTCCATTACTTCATAGCGTGGCTGCGTTAAATTTCTTGACATTTGGCTAGAATTAGATGCTACGTAGATTAATATGTTACTGCATATTTTTTTACATGTTTGGCCAATTTTTCCTGTTTGTGCATATTCTTGTAATTAAAGGAGCATATTTTGTATATTGTGTTAAAACGGAGAAATCTCTAAAACGTTTCACGTTTTCATAGAATCTACGTATTTGTGAGTGTTCATTGATTAGAATGAGCTTGTCACTGTTTTTTTTCTTTTTCTACAGATGATGAAATACTTGTGCAAATGTAGGATGCTTATTGAAATCATAATTTTAAACCAGACAGAAAAAGTGAAACAAGACATACAATGTACTTCAGTATGGTACACATTTACTTCAATTATTTCTCCTGCGAAGGTAAGCTAGGTTGTGTTATATTTGCACAAAAATAATAATTTTTTTTCAAGCATACTTCTGCTGAATTAGATAAAAAAGGTACATACAGAAAATGAAATATTGTTAATTTTAATTGCATATTAAAGTGCATATTTCAGAATTTTAGTCATAATGAATATTTTTAAAAGCACATTTCAAGAATGTTTAACGCATAAAAATCCTCTCCCTACTGTTATAAGAATTTGTGCTAAGAAACATTTCGCTGAAACTGACTGCTCCATATTTGAGGCAATGAGAAAATGAGTTAACCTAATAACATTTTATCGAATTGTACATTTCGAAGTTGAATACAGTGTCTTAATTTTTAGGCATGTATGATTTAGTATCTTCATTTTAATATGAACTAGTAGTCAGTGGCGGATCCAAAAGGAAGGCTCTAGGGAATCAGTCTCTCTCCGGAGTAATATTAGCATTTTTTCCTTTCACTCTTTGGAATCTCTAAGCAGTACATCTATCTATCTTTTTAGAGTTTCGAACACATCCGTAAAATTTATAACAACGCGTGTTCTCCATTGGCTGGGGGTCGCTCGCTGGCGCCCGCACCCGGAATTGCTCTCGGACTTGCATACATAATAATCGCCACCTATTAGTGTTCGAATGGCAACATGATGTTTGCAAGTGGCGTCTACTGATGGGCGCAACCGACTGGAAGCTGAGCAGAAGTGTCGTACTTCGGTGCTATCTATTGATCGATTTATGAACTTGCACAATTTTTTACACAGCGTAATGACCCAGAGTTCGTGCATACATCTGATAGCGTTAATGTGGTAGGTTATTATTGATTAAGTCTACTATTTCGTCCATTACCGCAGGAGTATTTAAAATTTCAGATTTTGGTATAGGTTTAGCTACATTATCTTGAATATTTACCCGTATTTATGGTATGAAGGAGAATAATTGTTAACTATAAATCTAAAATGCCTATGAATACCTTTATTATTTCTTATTATTTTATTTGGAAATAATTTCGTAGTAATAAAATTGATAAATATTACTTACATGCCTGCAACAATTCAAACTTACTTTTAGAATAATTTATTTTCTTTGATTCTCAAACTTTGAGTGATCTTCTACTGATTTCCCTTGCACCCGCCATTACTTCCGACTATGCTCAAGACATGACAATGCATTTTATTGTAAAAAAAAAGGTCGAAACGATAACGGAAAAGGAGTAAAGTGATCATGACCTACACCCGAGAATCCACTCCATTATTGAACCACAGCTCAATAACTACTCATTTGTATTGTAAACTTTTCAGAAAATAAAACCTTGTGTAATGCGAAAATAGTGATATGTGATCTTCAGACTACAGTAGATCTGGCAAGTTCCGAGGTTACGTCCAGTTTCCTTCAAGTCTTGCCTAGCACACCTCTGGTGCGATAGTGTATTGAGAATAATAATTAACCGCGTAGGTCAGTTCAAATATGCGTTATAAAAACATAAAACTTCAAACGTGAACTTTTGGAAGGTTACAAAATTAGCACACTTACATTGTGATAAGAGTTGAAGTAGATCCTAAAGCTGTAAAACATGTGCATACCTTGCTTTAAGCGACGTATTAACGTTATTAACGAGTTAACGTTATTAACGAGTTAACGTTATTAACGAATTAACGTTAAAGCTAAGAAGAAGCATTAACAATGGATTCAGTAGCGTCACCACATTCGCTATCGCGCCCTGCAGTAGTCTCGAGTTCTGCTGAAATCTCGGATATTTAAAGCTACGTGGTGTCCTGGTCGATAAGTAGAATAAAGGGGACGCCGAGGGGACCCGGCGAGGGCTTAGGTGCGGGAAGAGGGCCGCATAAGTGTCGATAAGCCCAGAAAAGGAGGACTTATTAGCGCCGACGGGTGCGGAAAGAGACTGGTGAAATGATACGCAATTGAGGACCGTAGTGGGTAGTAAACGAGGTTTTGAGCGACGCTGCTCAAATTCTTAGGAAGAGTGGAGAGGATTTAGGAAGAGAGGGCTCAAATGAATGGAGGAACGCAAACCCGAAGGATGAGCAAACTACAGAAGGAAATTAATTAGGTTATCGAGATTGTCGAACACCAAGCAGATTACATTCGGACTTCATGAAATGGTTATCGATACTTGGTTAAAAAGGTCAGTAAAAATACTTGGTAAAAAGGTTACAATGTTATGAGACGTATTTGAGAAAACATTGTATTAAATGAACTTTTCTACAATAAACTATTCCTCTAAATTGAGCATACTATTAGTATCGGGTTCACGTCTGACGAAACAACAAATGTAATTCAGATATTGTTGCTAAATTTCTTTAGCCTTTAAAGTATTTGTTTTCAAAAGCCTAGCATTTATGTAATTATAAGTCAAGTGTGCCCCATTCCAAGAAAACGGTAAGAATATTTTCTCAAATACGACTGGATTTCTTAATTGATTTTTTTCTCGAATACACCAAAGAGCTGGTTTAGGCTTGATTTTCATTAAAACCTCTGAAATTTGTGAAATTGCAAAAGTTAATCTTTTTCAAACTTGACACTTTGTCTTAAAAGCTAGGTAGTTCGTCTTTAACGTAATCCATTCCTCAAAAGTTATATTTTTATGTCGCTATATGATGACACCGACAATAAGATTTTGTGCACTTGCCAATAAGCAGTGGAACTTGAATTGTTTACCTATTAGGCTCGCGATGTTCAAAATTGCATAGTGTAACTACGTTATGCGAGATGTGACTTGTTCGTCGACAAAATAGGATAATACTCGACTTTCCCACATAGCCTAGAAATTTGTAAAATTTATTTCGAAATACCTCCCTAATTCTAAAATGCTAAATATGGGTCAACCAGTATTGTTCGTCGGCTACGGGGTTAATGACTTCTATATTGATCATATTTTTAGCCCGGTTGTCCTTAATCAATTGATTAATTATTTTCGTGTTTGGGACGCGCTATCTGCAATGCCCGTTATTTTCAAATGTGAATATAAGAACGGGGAACCTATATCAGAATGAATATAGGGAGGTGGCGGTGTTCCACCCCGGCTGAAATGTGACCGGGCGCCAACCTACACGTCGGCTTGCGGTATCTCCGCAAGCGGGAGAAAGCCCCAGACGGGTCGAGCTCTTAGCTCCAGACTGGTCTCTCGGAATGTGTATTAGTTTGGTAAGCGCGCGCGCGCGCGTGTGTGTGTGTGTGTGTGTGTGTAAGAGGGAGAAGGTCAAGGATGAGGAAGAGAAGATTGCGTGTTGTCCTGTTTCGTAAAGTACAACTCCGGCATTTGCCTAGTATTGATCAAAGAAATTACGAAAAACTTCTCATCAAAACAAACGGATGAGATCTGGAACAAATTTTCCTGATAGCAGCTGAATTCGATCCAGCTATACGACAACTATCGATATTTTGCCACCGTTGGAACTCGGTCAGAGACCCTGCAGTGGCACCTGCTGTTGTTCTTAGCAGTCTCTGCCGGTGCTCGATCTTTTGAGCAAACGCTGAGATGATTCTTTGCTTCACTTTTGGACATAAAATGCATTACTATTACTGGGTATTTTTATTAGCAATGTTTAAAAGATCTGGTTTTAAGACGTCCTTTAACATGACAAAGCCATTTATATCAAATCAAATTTCTTTATAACCGAACGTTAGGTGGAATTTTTGTTCTTTTCAAATTTAGTACTAAAATTAATTTTTGGTTTAATGTTAAGCTGGCAAAACCACTTAAGCAAGAATAATTTTCTTAATATCCACACTACTTTGCTTTTTAAATATTAATTTTTTTTATCTTACCGTTTTTCCTACGAATTGAAGAAATATAATTTTCTTAGACGCAGGCTAACACAACACCAGTGCGTACGAAGAATAAGGTAACCAGATCTTAACACCAAAACACATACAAACACGCGAGATTATGACTTTCACTTGACTAAAAAATGTGACATAACTGGACAAAATGGAACATGTGCACCTATCAAAAAGCGACATTAGACACTGTAGTAAACTACATTTTTAAACATGATTGACAATGAATAGCATGAATACAGAGACAGTAAGTTCACATTTTTAGATTTATATTAAGAATTTATTTGTTGAAATTAGTTTTTGGAAAAACGATAAATTTGCAACGTAATTTTGGAATTCAGTATGTTTCATATCACGCTTATTCTTTATAAAGTTGCCACATTAATTTATCAATTAAGATTGCTTGCTAAGTCGCACAGAAACTCACAGATGCAGAAGATTCGGATTAATGAGTTTCTCCGTAACGATATCGATATCGATAAATCATATCCAAGCTCAAATTATGCGATAGCTCATTTTCGCTTCCTAAAACAACCACTCGTGTGAATCTCTCCTTTCTTGATTTCGATGGTCTGAAACACTCTTGATTAGGTGATACATGAGCATAAGATCCACTCGCGCTTACTTTTTTCATAAACCAATGCAAACCCAACGGATACATTATGATACATTTAAAATTATTGACGCCACTTTTTGCAGATGAGTCACTATCACAAAAACGAGACATTTTTTCCAAAACATTACGGGACAGGGACTAAAAATATCCAGGCTAAGGCTGGTCCCGTTACGAAGGCTGGTCCCGTTACGAAGGCTGGTCCCGTTACGAAGGCTGGTCCCGTTACGAAGGCTGGTCCCCTTACGAAGGCTGGTCCCCTTACGAAGGCTGGTCCCCTTACGAAGGCTGGTCCACACCCATTTGTTTTCCTTCGGAAATACCTATCACAATACATTACTATAAAGAACTATATTTTTACCATTTCTGACGTTACCATCAAGCAATACAAAATCATTAAACAATTGTCAAAATCAAAGCTGTTCGACATACATAAATCTACATAACCTAAGCTACTCAACAACGTGCATTTTCCTATACCAACACTGACAATGAAACATTCCTCTAATGTACTACTAGAACAATTATTTTTTTTGCTACTCTTAATGGTTTTTCGAAAATCGTGTAAAAAAACTAATTTTATTTGTCACTAGCAGGCGCATAATCGCTTCTTCTTCGTACGTTCACTGTACAAATTATTTTCATTGTTTTGATCATGTATGACACTTTTCCATCTCGTCTTCAGTTTTCATTTAAATCTGATCGCAATAGGGTTCCATCCAAGGACTTTCTTTACTTGTCTATCATCACTCATTCGACAGACTTGATCCATCCAACTTAATCTAATGATCTAATATGATTAACAAAATTTTTGTGTTTTATTAGGTTATCCAACTCCGTATTATATTTTTTTCTCCAAATACTATTTAGATGCTTAACTGGTCAAAAACTCGCGTCAACGTTTTCTTTCGAAAATCATTAGCCTTTGAATGTCCACTTCTACGCGGATCCCCATTTCTGCTGCGTATGTGACTACCGGCCGTATTACTGCCGTACAGAGTCTTTAACTTTGCACTTTAGATATAAATTTACTTCTAAAGAATGCTTGATTGTCAAAGTAAGCTTTATTGCCTACCATTATTCTTTCTTTAATTTCTTCTTCTATATGACAATGATTATCAACATTATCCGAGGTATTTGTATGAAATAACTTTCCTGATAACTGAGATTATCAATACAAATATAATACAAACAATATGAATTTGGTCTTTTGGCCGTTTATGATTAGTCCATACCGTGAAGACTGGTCTTTGAGATGTAGGAACATTTCTGTAAAGAAGTACTTAGATATTGTTGTTAAAATAATCCGCATATGCTATACATTGTTATACAAGTGTAGTGACATTGCCCATTATGTCCAGTTTTTTTCATAATTACATCAATTTTCATACTAAACAGTGAGGCTGTCAATGGATCTCCCTATTTCACTCCACGTTTTTATTGCATTATCACTACTTAGTTCATTATTTAGTCTAATATTCGGCTTAGCATTAGATACTGTGGGCATGATCAGATTTCTTACTTTCTTTGAACTACTAAATATTTTAAGATATTCATTGATTTTAGATTTGTGAACAGAATCAAAGGCTTGTGTACAATTAATAAACATTTTGAATAGGTTAATGTTATGTTCAGGATTTTTCTAAAAAAATTGTCTTACAATAAATATATTGTCTATAGTTGATTTGTTTTTCCTGAATCCTTCTTGATGGGGTCTAATTTGTTCTTCAACCATTTTACAGAGTCTGTTGTTTAGAATACTTGCAAACACTTTGTATACAACATTTAATAAGTTTGTAGTTACTGCAATTTTGTCTTAGTTTCTAAATGTGAGGCGTATTTTACCTTCTGTCCACTGTTCCAAAATTGCCACTTTTCACTGCAGAATAATATTTTCTCTTTGCTAAGTAAGAACATTGTGGGCAAGAAAACAAAAAACATCAGATAAGGATTTGGCAGGACGACTTCAAAAGAGGAACGGGGTGTTTCGAAAACACAATGCTGTAGTTAATGTTGAAAATTCCATTCTCAAATTTCCATTTGTTCAAAATCCGTGAAAGAAACCATGAAATAAGGATGTTATTCTAGCATGAAAAAATACGAATGGCTTTGGACCAGATGCCTAGAAAAAGGCTACTGTTTGCCATGGGAAAGTGAACATAGGGAGATTTAATGTTCGGCGATTGAAGGGAGAAAGTAAGAGCTGCGCCGCGATGTACAGCGCTAGGTAATGAGTAACGAATTGATGAGCAACAGTGTATTACGAAAGATTGTGAATGCACGAGAGCTGGACTCAATGCAGGTACCAATAATGCGTTTGACACTCTTAACGAGGAGATCCAAATAAAAAAAAAACACCAAAAACGATGGAATGGAAAACGCAGAAGGGTCCACCATGCATGATTGCACCATCCTACACATAATGAGTAGGATTCAGGGAGGGCTACTGTGATAGGAATTTTTTTTCAGTATTTATTGTTCGGTAATTAATTGGCCCACCTGGGGAGTGTGTTAAAATACCGAGGATTTGTGGCTACAGACTACTTACAAGCTCCCGATGTAATCATAACTATTTTAACGCCCTTATCTTTTTAGATCAGTAATTGTCGAAGTATTTAATTTTTGAATTTTTATTCTATGTTTATGTGCTTCTGGTAAGTGACTTCTATGATTTCCCGAGCAGCAAAAACGGGCAAACTTTGGATGAAAGCGTGCCGGCTGACTGCAGGCTCAAGGAAGGAAGAACTCGCCGTTCACCGCCGCACCCCGCCACGCCGGTCGACGCCGGCGAGCGAATGAGAGAAGAGGAGGCCGAGGCTTGTGCATACCGGTGCGCGGGAAAGAGACCGCTCCTTGCAGAGGACTGTGAGGAATGCGTGATGAAAGTTGCGGGTTGCACGTGCACGAGGGGAATTTCTCGGGGAGGTCGGAACGCGGTCGAAGGTTTAGCAGGGAAGGGAGACGACGTCCCCGGGCTCGGAGAACAGGAGGGAGTGCGACCGACTGCTGAGTGGGGTTGGGATTGGAGATCGCGAATGGTCTGCGGGTTGCGGCGCGCGCGAAAACTCGTAACGCGTTGTGGGACGGGCAGGGCAGGGACCAGGACGAGAACGAGGAAGAGCGCGGCGGCGGGGGCTAGGACGTGGACGGGGATGAGGACGAGATCAGGGAAGATGTGGATGGGGAGGGCGAGGGCGCGAGCGGGGCCTGGAGCGTGGAAGCAGGGCGAGCGGCCGCGAGGGCAGGGGCCGGGGCCGGGGCAGCCGCTGGGTGTGCGGCGAGGGCGCAGAGAGGGCGCCGTGGGGGCGCCTCCCGTCGTAAGCGCCGCGCTCCGCCTTCCGCGAGCCTTCCGCCCTCCGCGCTGTTTCCTTTGAGGCGGGAAGTAATTAGCCGGCGGAGCAGCAGATACGCGCCGAGAGGCGCTGAGAGGGAAGGAACCGACGCTGACTACCGCGGCATAAAGCCTTAGACAGCAGCAGCAGCAGCAGCAGCAGCCGCAGCAGCAGCACCCGGAGAATTACAATCCCGCGAATTTCACTGTTCGACCTTTAGAACCGAAGCGGTCGTCGGGCTTCAAGGAGTGTTCGCGGCACACCCACTCAAATGAAAGCAAAGCGTTTGGAACCAAATGCCATTTTGGTTAATTGTTTTGTTGGTTAATATGACTCATTGCTTTTATGTCTCGTTCGTCTCTCCAGAAAATTCGTAGTTATGTTATTATTGATTAGCATTGAACATCACACAAAAAACGCTAATTCGCCTTTAATGTTTCAAATTTACGATTTCTTCGACTTAAACATTCTTAAAATAATTCGTAAAATGGTTTTAGTCGTTTATGGTGTAAGTCGATTGTTTTGGTTAAAAACTTATGGTTAATAATGATGTAGTGAATTGTACATATTATATCCTCTATCGCGTATAAAATTAGGTAATGTAAAGGTTTAGGCTTAAGTTTTCCTTAATACTCTAGTTGATCTCTATAACTTACTTTCTCAGTGGAAAAGTCGACGTACTTCATAGGCTTCGAGAGCAAATCAAATTTGATGTAGGCTTGTGTTACCGAAATATTAATAACCAAATTCACGTGTTCAAAAAGACGTGCACTGAATCATATTGCACGTTCAAAGATGCACCAAAATTTGCCAAAAGAGTTTTGGATCACCAGTCTCGGTTATTAAATCACATTTCAAGTTTATTTCTTATTTTTCCGTGCTTCTGCATGTCGTACAAAGAATAGTAATCTAATAGAACAAAAATGTGCATTACAATATATTGTTAGTGTACACTCCTTTCTTAATGCTTTCTATTTCTTTATTTTATGTTTCTATGAACCCTCCGAGTCCGGAGACAAATTGTACCTTCAAAGTCTTGAGAAAGTACATTTTGCATCCTAAATATTTCATTTTTATTTTTAAAGAAATTTTTATTTGAACATTATTTTACTTCCACTAACCTCTTACCCTGATCTATCAATTAATACATTACAAATTTATTTTCCATCAGTATTTATTATAAATATATAAGTTGCATGTAATGGATTATAAGTTCAGGAAAAAATGACGGTAACCAAAATCAATGGGTTTGAGACCATCGTAAATACAATTAGTAATCATTGATTTTATTTAGTACATGTCTAAGATTGAAACGACACTATATTTTTAGAATGTTTACTGCATAAAATAAAAATGAACCGACGTTTGCAACACGTTTGGTACATTTTGGACCCCAAAAGCAAAAATGTTTATTGTAAACCCGAGAAATTACAGCAAAGTTTCTGAAGGGTGTTTATTCCATACAAAATGGTAAAAAAATCTGGTAGAGAAAACATCGACACGTACAAATTAACACAAGGAACTATATTATCAAATATTATGGCGTGGCGTACAAATTGTACCCCCTTCGGACTCAGAGGGTTAATAATATTAGAAATCGCGCCCTGAAGACGCAATCCTTCAATCACTACAGTCATGTAGGTTGTATTCTTGAAGTATTAAATATTGAGGTTTTTGTTTATTCCAATGGACAAATTATTACATAGGGGTTGACATTACCATGTTTCGGCTGTTTCAAAACAGTTTAGGTCACAGAACCCTTTATATGACTCTTATATCTGCGGAATCCTACTGCGGTCTGTAAACTTCATGAAGCCATCCACAATATACCTAATTCATTCTTTAGTGAAATGTTTGGTTAATGTCTTTGCATGACGTAGTAAGTTAGTTAATAAATTAAATATTAAATTTAAATCCACATACATTTATTTTTAAAGAAAATATTACATTAAATCACAAAGTATTAATTTTTCTTAAGAAAACTTCATTTGAAAGAAATGATTAATGAAACAGTTTCATTTTTCTACTTAAAAGTTCTTCAAAATTAGACTTTACGACAGACGAGTACGTAAGTTTCATAATAACATCCATTGTAAACACAATGTTTGAGAATTCTCATGGGACCCTGGAGTTCCGCGTAACCGTCTGGCAACGACAGCTTCTATTCACTGTATCTAGCTCATAATAGACGTAAATAGGGCTGGGCAGAGTAGGGATGGAAGGAAAACAAAGGAGAATGCATACAGTCTTGCTGCAAATAGTTTCCTTTGTAACTAAAATGTAATAATACCAGGAAGTTTATTCCACTGCACCATAATCCAAGTACCGAAATAAGCACGATCTCTGACAAGGGAAGTAACAGATCCATGTCGAAACGCCCATTGAAATTTTTATGGCACACGCAATGCACTATCAGAATCTCATATCCAAAATATTAGCTGCCAATTTCCACTGTAAGGCGCCAAAATTGAAGCTAAAATCTTATCTAGCATTGGAGCCTCGCGGCGCCGCTGGACATCCCTACTAGCGTCAAGCGGGCGCGCAGACGGCCGAACAGGCCTAGCCATCGCTATCGGGCGGGCACGCGAAAGCCAGGAACAGTCTCGTCGCAAGTTAGTGCGGCACGAATAAAAAACAGAAATGACTGGTTTCCACTGAATGATCAAAACATAAATGTTTGTGACACCACGCACAACGAAAAAAAACTTCATTGTCACATTCTTCTTCACATTGGGTTTTCGTAGTTTCAAGGCAATATTTGACGAGCACTACAAATTAAAGAGGCCGCTCTGTTATGTACCTTGTAGCAAACCAAGAATACTTTATCATATTCCGGAAACGAGGAGAAGTAAATTGAAAACTGATCAAGTGGTTGGATTTTTCGTGTATTTCCGGGAGGTACCTGCAGCAATTCAATCATCTTGCCTGGATGAATATCGACGAGTACGAGTTTTGCCATTGTACGTGATCTATGAATCAAATGGCAGAGCAAAATTTTCGCTTACAAATGGGAAGGACGCTTCTTTAAACCATTGTTTCAACTCTCTCTTTCCAATTTTTTGTAAATTTGTAGCCGTAACAATTAGGTTTTCGGCTTAAAAAATTCTTCTGGAGACTACCGGACCGAAAAATTATTTTGGTTCCTGCAACACTATAAATAATTGAGGCAACAAAGATTCATCAATATTTGTTGGCAATATAGTGTATGACTGTGATAATGTACTAACTTAATGGACAACTGACTGGGTGTTTCTCGCAAACAAACAATGTCCGTTTTGATCACATTTCGCGTTCAAATCCACTTTGGTCTGTATTGTACAAACAAGACAGTGTGTAATGTGAAAATATCTTTGGCACATTTAAGAAATTCCTCTGCAACCAATTATGAAATTCTGTTCTTTTGTTGTGTACAGAAGTGCGCGACACAAATATTATTTTCTTGCTCTTAATTTCATGTGATTTTTTTTAACAATCGATCCAGGTGTGAGAGATGGCAAATTTCTAATTATTGTTACCAGTTTCTTGTAAAATTTCCAGGGTTCACTGCCTCCATCATTCACAATTTGATTTGTCGTTCTTGCAAGTTCAAATCGAGACCAAAGGTTTTCGTACATAATTTTTTGTTTTCCTAATTCCAAATCTCAACTTGCTGTCATTTTTTCCACTTGCATCGTCCATAAATATAGTTGTCGCTCTGACATCACGCAGCGAAAACGTTTACGAACATGTCATATTAAATATCTTTTCTAACAGCTCTCATTCAAACAGAATTCCGCAGCTTTCGTCTTGTAGCTAATGCTAACATCTTCATTTGCATTTTTCACAGGCCTTGGATAATAAACTGAAGCGGAGGATTTGCAGAGCGACTGGCATTTAGTATCACTAGTTTCCGGGGATTCGCAGTCTGATTCTAATAAACACTTGCCCGTATCATCCCCCGTGGTAGAAGTATGCTTATCGCAATCTGTGTCACTTCCACTATCGCTTGATTCACAAACACTTCCTTCACATACATCGAGGGTTGATTCCTCATAACGCTCCACTCCTGTGCTATAATTTTTGATACATTCAATGATACATTGACAAATCTCTCGTTCTTTTTCATTTACATTTCCCGTCCAAGATGAACCTTTGTCACGAGCGTAACTCAAGACGAACTCGACTATGTTAATGGGATTTAAAATAACTTGCTCTTTGGTCATTGCGGATGTTATTTCTTCCGTGGCATGGGAAGATGAACTGGGTGCGAAACTAGGTAGCCCTTCTGTTTATTACAGGGCCGCTGACGGAGCCAGCCGTCTCGTCCGTGACCGTCGGGTCCCTCGCCTGGTCGTCGGTAGACGCCCCGATTATTTTCCTCGTTATTATGTGTTTGGTTTATTTGGAGGCCTTGCAGAGGAAACTGGCAACAAATATTTTTGATATGGGATTCTGATAATGCACTGAGTGTGTCATAAAAATTTCAAGGAGTGCTTAGACATGAAGGATCTGTTACTTCCCTTGTGAGTATATTTCCTCATTTCTGGAAAGACCAACATCACATCAAGACCAAGACCAACATCACATCAACCATTAGTGTTGGTATCCTGGGCGTGGCATCTCATTAACATTTCATCTTTTATTATTATCCTCAGTTCCTTGCATTTTCAGCCATACTTGAGATACTGGTTTTTGATGCACATGTGATGACGCTGATGATGACGGCGAAGATATGATTTGAAAGATGGGCAATGGAGTTAGAGGCAAAGGAAAAGGGAGAATACTGAAAACTAGCGAACCGCGCGATGCCCCCTTTTTTTCCTGGGGCTTTTTGCAAATTCGGGGGATGCCGATTTCGGCTATCCGCGCCGGGTACCCACTATCTTCATGGGGACACATATTAACCTGAAGGTGTAAGCACTACACACATTGCGGGCTCCTCGGTCTATGGTCTTCAGACTCACAAGGCCTTCCGCGACAACACAGACATGAAAGGCAAGGCACAGACAACTGTGCCCACGGCGGGACTGAAACCCGCGACCCTCCAGACAGGGGCGCTGCGTCGCTACACACTCTAGCCACTTCGGCTTTCCAGGTCTGCTTGCCGAACTCCCCCTTTGCCAACAAAAAATTCCACTTGGATCGACCGGGATTTCAACCCCGGTACCAAAAGCTGGGAGGTGAGCTGACTGACCCTTCATCAAGGGCCTCCCCCGAAGCTGCGTTGCTGTCGAAAATCTGCCACCGTCGGGTCTCGAACCGACGCCTTCCACGACCGCTAAACGTCCGTTCGAAACTTGTAATTAGATACACTAACGCATATGATAATCCTTGTTGGTGATATCATCAGAAAATATACGGGATGAGTCAAGTTCGGCAAAGAGAAAATCATAACCAGACTCATCAGTTAGGAGAAATGTTGTTACGTAATTTTGTTGAGATACGCATAGTTTCTGCACAGCAGTTTCTTTGTGATTCTCTTTTTCTATGTCGTCGTTTGTGATTATAGCGAGTCGAATCGGTGGGGATAGCCTAAGTCAGGGTTGTCCAAATGGCAGCCCACGGTGCCATTTATTGTAGCCCGCGAAAAGTTATTAATGGAAACTAAAAGTCCCTTGCATGTCGGGCAAGAACATAGCGCGATCAACGCTTGCGCTCTGTCAGGGTCAACACCCCCTCAATGCAAAAAATGTAGTTTAGATTTAAGATTTTTTCTAGTAAATTCAGGAATTTAAAATAACCTCAATGTCTTTCTCTTCGTTATATATGGAATGACTTGATATCACGGATGATTCCGACTCCCCTCCCTGGTTTCAAAGCAGTTGGGCAAACTGCCGAGAGAAACAATACGGAGTCGTCAGGCGTGCCCGCGTAATGTAAACACGGCTAGCTACCATTTTAAAGATGTCAGTTGTGGCCCTTGACGCCTTGCAAATTGGACAACCCTGATCTAATAATTGCGGAAGAAAATATATTTTTTCGGGTACAAACGAAGAAAAAAAAGTAACTTTACGAATTGGTGGAACAGGGATGAAAATAATGACAGCCTGTATCGAGCACCGCTCTGCGATCGCGACGGATTTTCGGCCGCCAGAACAGCTCGCAGAGTAATCTCGCGTCGCTAACCTCGCCAGCTAAACGGCAGAGCAGACCCCTCAATGTTTGCCGCGAATGACCCTAGCGACTTCCCGAGTCAAAAATAGTGCTACGAGCCTTGGAAATGCGAACAAAATTCCGATGACATGGAGACTGCGGCGAAATTAGAAAAGGGCAAAAGATTCATGCGTCTAAAGCCAAAACGGTAAGTAAATATATATTGCTTATGAGGAACACGCTAGTTTGTTCTTGTACCACTTACATAAGCGTGCAAACAGGGTGGCGAGGAGGGGGCGGTTCCCAGAAAATTTCCATAGTACTACGTAAATATGAGCAATTCCTGCTTCCCTCTATTTTTTAGCTTACAATTTTGGGTATTTATACTCGAAATTTTGGATGTTATTGTCAAAAGCATCTGGAAACACTGTAAATGGTTCAACATAAAATCAGTTGCATATAAGTGTGTTGGGGCATAAATCATGGCTCCTACCTTGTTCTGAGAATACGAACGCAGGTGGAAGTGCAAAATGTACACATGTAAGAGAAACTTATGAACTAAGTGCATGGCAATTAACGAGCAGGGACTATCAAAAAGGGGTGGGCAGCTGATGCTTAATTGGTGCCACGATTTATTTTTAATTCAAAAGAAATTTAAAATATTTATATATCTCTAATCCAAATTTAACGCAGTAAATTATTTCTGATACATGGAGAAATGAATTCTGTGTATGAATTGGGAGAGGAGCGAAAGTTTCGTTTGAAATGAGGGGCCCCCGTGGATAAACTGCCCCGGGACTCTGGTTTTCTCTGAGCGCCAGTGTTAACGAAACACCTCAATTGAGTTTCTCATATTTATTAAGGAATGGGCAATGACAGTACTGGTTTTTTTCCCTCAGCAACATAGCATATACGAGGTAACAATATTTCAGGAGTATTACATACCCGTTCTGTGGATAAAAGCCTAATTAGGCAGATGCTAGATTACCGCACGTATCTCATAGGTCCGTACACTCGCTTGTAGTCACGCGCGTTGCTGATCATTGGTTGCTACGCGACCTCGCATCGCCTTCCATCTCACGACTGTCGGGTATGGAAGTGCATTATTCCGGAAAGCTTCCACCAATTCTTTCATTTCTTCCATGAAAAATGGCTATATTGGAGTATGAGCGCTGGAAACGGGTTTGATTCATCTCGCACGCCAATAGTCGGACAACTGATTTCACATTGCTCTTGGGGCAAATAGACACTCGCAGAGCCATCTGTTGCTGTGAACACTGATTGGAACAGCTTTTCCTTCACGAGACAAATAAAACTGTGTGATTCAATTAAATTTCTTTTTAAAAAATAGTTCAAAGACTCTGCTCCACCCCTCGTATTAAATATAACCTCAAATTATAATTCTCCTTGGCGTATGTTTTATTTATTTACTAGTTGATTGTTAGAGGTTCCGGGCGCGTCAACTGCCATAGCTCGTTTGTTATAGGACTGCTCCGGCATTCGCCTGCTGTTGATCGGAGAAACCACTGAAAACTACCGATCAGAGCTGCCGGCCCGCTTGAATTCTTCTCCAGACAGCGACTGAATTCGACGTAGCTGACAAGCGATTGTCGAAAATCGTGCCACCGGCGCGACTCGATCCTAGGATCTCCCGGTTAGAGGCACTGCAATGACATCAGTTGATTCCCTGAACCACCTCTCCAAGTTTATTGACTAATAAAATGTCATGTGTAAATACATAAAAAGAAAAATGGGGTCTCAGAGGAGGGCCAGAAATGAAGTTGCTGTCCTTGTTTGAAACTGGGTAAGCTTCTGAACAAAAAAAAAAAAAAACTTTTCTTACATTTCTTGAAAATGTAAACTAACACACCAAATAAATGACCTAATTATTTACCCATTACACACGGAATAATTAACAATTGAACATGTAGAATAGGGTCTGTGGTTACGCTTACTCACTACAAAGGAAACCGAACACCCTGGTACGTCAAGTAATCCACAATAAAGTGCTCATAAATATTTTCAAAGCCTCATGGTTTTTTTCATGTATGGATTCACAACTCGAAAGACCTACAAGAAGAATATGATGTGAAAATACCTGATTCGGTCACAACTTTACTTCTTTCCTGATCACGTTGCCCTCGTCCCTTAAATCATAGTGGAAAAGCAGGACTCTATACGGAAAGTTAATCTGCAGAGGACAATCGGGAGAATTCGACCATGGATTTTTAAGTCACTTTTTAACTACTTGGTCATGTAGCGGCCATTTTAATTGTTTTGCATTGGAGTGACTGTAGGAGAACACGACACGTAAGGACAAGACAATCATACTCGAGCATCCATGCCCGAGGCGGGATTTGACAGCGCGCGATTCTTCGCGCCGAGGCAAGTACGGTTCTACGGACTTGGCGATCTGGGCTACCAAGGCCGGCGACCATGTCTTTCTAATGACTAGTTTCGGCCACCTTAAAATAAATTCTACCAAAATTTCCGCGTCTACTGCATGTTCATTACATCACTGTCAACCATTACACCACCACCACCACCACCACCACCGCCACCTGTTACGATCACTGTCCGTCTCGAAGAAAATGTGTCTATCCCCTTGACACTTTCGTATTATTCAAGCATAAAACGTCTAGCGCCGTCCTATGATGGCTCGTCCTATGTAAGTCTTACGGTTATTGTAATTTTTTCATCATTGAAGAACTTGTAAAATAAGTAGAAATATTGTTTCTAAAACCGCATTTTTTATCATCTAGCATGCTGACATCTCTTCTTTACTGGCGTTTCAACAGAAATTAAACTTGTCTGTAATAAAATGAAAATATTGAAGGAGTTTCTTTGAGTTATGAGAATTAGTCCAGTGTATTCCTTTGTAGTGTACCTCATATATTTCTTCGTATATATCCCTTATTCGCTATTGACTCATCTTGCAGGATTTTCTTCAGGCGAAAGAAGTAATTTATACGTTCTTCACAACAAAATTGTAGTAACCAGTGTATCGGGAGTAACGATTTAACACTCCATCCGTGGTATCGTCAGTATGACAGCCAATAACAAATAGTGAAATTCTTATTGGATTATAAGAAGCATTTTATTTATATTACAATACAGAATGAGTCAAGACCTGTCACTCCTTCTTAGCATGATTTTTACAAGAAATAAACTATTATGTTCAGTCGACATAAACATATTTCTTTGATCGGCCATATAAAAAAGAAAAAGTTTTCAGTATATTTGTATTGTGACGTACCTGGGAAGCGGTACATTCACGACAAATAAATTATGCAAGGGACAGGTACATTTTCGTGAATGGGTCTCCAGGAATTTGGCGCAGCATAGGAAGATGATCGTTATAAATTCTTTTGTACATTTAAATATTTTAATGATCACAGAACACACTTTACAAATAGTATTTACAAATCGCAATGCGCAGGCCGTGGAAACAAGCGCACGGTGAACGCTACCTTGATGTTTTCAAAACCACCTGCTTCTTCTGGAGGCGACCGGGGCCGTCGTGGCAACGGCGGCGGTGTCTTCGGCAATCTTCGGTTCGCCCCGAAGTCCGCCGGGAATTCGCCCTCCCTCGGCGACCAACTCCTCTGGCCCAACGCAACGGCCGATGAATTCGCCAGGGTCCACCCCAGCCGGTGTGAACAATGTCTCACGCATGACGCGTGATTGATGTTCGTCGGCTGTTCTAGTCTTTTCAACGACCTTTCTCGACTTTGCGCGGATGTCCGTACAGTACTGCCCACTGTTATATTATACCAGGGTGGGATTATGACACGAGCCCTCCGGCCACACGATTTCCTGTCTTATTGGTTTTTATCAGTTCTGGTGCGCAATTCTACTTCCACTAATCATCTGATTGTTAATCCTTATCAAACCTGGTTCCACACTCAGTCCGAACGGCACTTAACAACGACAATAAATCTCTTGAACGCAGCACTGTCCCGTCCGTGCTTCACTCGAGGCCTCTCCGCGCACCACTAACCGTCGCTCGCCTCGCCTTATCCCCCCCGATTTGACCGTTGGTGGTGGCGGCGGCGGCGGCGTTACTGCACTGATCAAGTCCAGTACTTTATTTTACTTTATAATTGGTGATCAATTTTAATTGTTCTAATTACAGAAACGTTCTTCGTTTCAGTATGTACCCAGTCACTGGTTCAAACTCCGTGTTTTTACCTCTCAGACCCTGTGCTAACTACGGGAGGTCCCAAAACCGCTGTTTTCTGGTTTTGGTTTTTCTCTATAACTCATTTACCTTGCATTCTGAAGAAAAATCATCAAAACCAGTATTAAATGTGAAAATTTCCCACTACTATTGTATGAAACATTATTTCTAAACCAGGTGCTAAGCGAGCTACAACTTTTCAACAAAACACAACTACAACAAAACATTTTCCCAAAATATATTCTTGTTTACGATATAATAAACCTATTATACTAAGTATAAATTATCACATAGAATATTTCTCACATATGATATTATTACATATGACATTAATTTTCACATGACAATTTTTATATTTATTAATAAAAACATTGCTTCAGAAATATACACATTGGCGAAATTAATATGTAAATAAATGGATGGATCGGAATGTGTGTTTTCGTGTCCCAACTATACTCTGTACAGGAAGAACAATTTCATTTAAACAAAATTCGTTATACATTATTACAATAGAGAAAGTACTCTGGGGGGATGAGACCCAGAACTCTTGGGGAACTCTAAGGTCTTGATATCTACACACAAAATTACTATGCAAATTGCAATGTACATAATGCAGGTAATGCTTACTGATCGGGCACAGATGATGAGACGGGCAAGACTATTTTTAACTGATAATGTAGTAAAATTTATAGTGGAATACTGAATACGCCGAATATACGTTAGTTACCATGAAAATGTAAATAAATTGTGAACTCTTGCCTATGCAGTGTGTATAATTCATATGAAGGGCAAATTCAGCTAATTTACTAATTCTTATTTTAATACACGTGTTAATTTTCAAGTTGACGTAGAGAGTTTAGAACCGAAAGTAATTTACTAATTTCTATGAATTAGTTTTTTCAAACATTTATAAAATAACTGTTCAAGAAACGTAGTATACTAGCTGCACACATTGAACAGAATAATGAATATTTTCTGTTTTCTTGTCACGTACAGGTAAAAAAATGTTCTATACCAAGAAAGCATTTGAGTTAATATAGTATCATAATATAAATATATTATAATACATTAGTCAACATAAGTACAATATAGGTTTAACACAAGTATATTTTATTTTACAACAAAAAGAAACTTAGAAAAAAAATGCGAAAAGAGGAAACTAAAATAAATCACAATTTGGTATATCATAAATATACTATTGCCAAGAAATGGACCCAAATAATATTTATCATGGTGCCCAATTTCTACAAAAGCGTTTATTGTGGCTTTTGACCGTCAACTGCTGTGAAATGCGCGACCAGGAGCAGTAAGGAAAAATGGTGCAGAATAACTCAATGACCTCGCGCTGAAACACGTTTCCTTTGCAACGGAATTTATCGGAAAGTACCGGAAGCAGTTGACAGATAAGCGAGCAGTAACGTGCATAAAACTTTCCTCAAAAGTTATTGAGAAACCTGAAAGATTATGGAAATACCTAATAGTACGGAGGGCCCCGAAACATTGGAGTAACACCACCAAGATACTACGTACATATAGGTGGTAATGGTTGGAGTGGCTCGATCACACTGCCCGCTCTCACTCCCGGGTTAAGAAGTTTGTAAGGAGACAGAGACAACTACGGTGTCATCCGTAAATTATTTACACGATACCACGAAATCTATCTCGCTCTACCTGAGTTGGTATTTCGTTATTCATTTCAGTTGCCGAAGTGTCCTCGACCATAAACAATCGCGTATTCGCTAATTTTAGGCAATATTTGATAAATGGGCTTTGTTCATATTTTATTGAAAACTGCCAGGCAATGTACTATACGTAGATTTAAATTAATACTTTGTCTTACAGCAATAAAAATATTGATATGTCCTATAGAACTGTGGGCAAGTACTACATAATCTAAACTCGCAATTTTTGTTTATTTACGATAGGTTTTCACAACTATTCGTTTTTGTATTTGATAATAGACTACAATTTGAGAGGAATGCAATTGATAACCGAAAGTAGTATGCAATTGAAATGAAATATAATATATAAGATAAAATAATGTAGTACAAGCATTGAGAAAAAATATTATAGATCACTCGGTGAAAATGATCACCAGATGAAAATGTCATTCCCAGCGAGATCGGTCGATTTCAGAAATAATTTCACATGCATGCTTACAACTAGGTTTGCCTTTAATAGAGCACTTCAGTTTAGGTTTTCTGGAGCTACATCCTCAAGAAGTGCCCAGGCACACACGTTGATTATATGAAGCAATGATTCTGGAGGGGCATTCAATTATTTGAATCGGGCACTTTTGTGCAGCTCCAGCCCTAAAGACGCATTTCTGTTTTTAAACTTCACATGATAAGTTGGAAATAAATCTTAACGGGCTGCGACAAGGATAGGTGGCTGCCTGGAAAGGTAAAACTTACGGCCTTGCCACCCGTTTTGAAAATACCTATGAGCGAAGGTCGTCCAGTATCTGCGAGTTCATATCTACCGTACAAAGTGACAAATATATTTCACATGTAACTAAACATTTATTGGTAACATCTGCCGCAATGGAAGGGCATACAATAAATCCGTATGTGATATATCGAAAAAATAACATCACGATTTCAGTGTATTTATTCAATTTCAACGTATTAGAGTAGACACTTTCCTTATATTCCGTTTATGTACATAACTGATTCCTCTTTGGTACCAATGTCCTTTTCCCGTTGTGATGGCTTGAGAACCACAACATTCTGAAGGTCGCCCACCCCTGGATGTTCCCTGAAGAGTAAGGTGTTTCAATATTTTGACAACAAATGGAAAAATACATGGGAAACATTTGAAGCAACATTTGCATCCAGAAGCGTGTAGAAAATTGAAGTAGAGACTTTAGGTTTTAGTTTCCCAAGCAAGCCATGGACTACGCGAAAAACGGAGTAATAGGGTACTGAAATTGCGTTAATGGGAAGCTTACCATCAGACATCGCATTTAGCTTCGAAGAAATCAAATCTATTAATAAACGTGTTTATGAGAAATTTACAAATGTGTATTTTAAAATTTGAAAAGTTTTTCGGTCTAATTTGGAAAACCGTTATAAACAATGTTATGGAACGACAGGAAACGATCAGTGTCACCACAGTATAATGTAGTAAGCCAGGATAGTCTCTCCGCACCGAGCCGAATGAGGGCCTCCAATTAAAAATCGTTGCAACTAGTTGATTACTAGTAAACCCAGAGAAGAGGACAACACTTCTAGTGTTGTGAACACTACCTATGATGAGTAGCCACTTAACGTTTTCATTTGTTACAAACCGCAGCTCGTACTACCAACAATATTTCTGTTGCTAGCTGTTTCACTAGCAAAGTGCCACTGCGAAGATACTTTCCTGTCGCACTACATTTACTTCCAATAGGGAAAATTGTATTCCGCCGAAGCGACCCTTCGCCAGGAGAACCACCGATCGCAGCATCAAAGTAATTTTTATCCGTGCTTCGGGGATGTAGTGTGACGTTAAACTCTTTTCAAAATGATGTGATTATACCTCACTGCGACAACAGTGAGTAATTCATTCGTATTCATTTGCTTCGAAAAAGTATGGTAGACTATTTTTTTAGACATAGTTATTTCACATTAACTTGTCAAGTGTTCTGCAGTCAAGACCGCTTAAAGCTGGAAATCTAATATCTCCCACTTCATTGTATTTTAAAAGAACTGTTTCCCTTTATAACTGATACTGTGTGTGATTCTTTTACCATAATCCTTTAATTTACGAGATAACCTGATGAATAGAGCAAAACAGCTTTCGAAACTTTGTGCTTTGTGCGTTGTGTTTTAATTGCATTAATGGATAAACTTTAATATACTATTTTTATTATTCTTAATCCAAAGAAGAAAAATTACAGCGAAACCCTATTGAAAGACCACCCCTATTAAACGACCACGTCTCTCGGCGACTTATTTTTCTTGAAAGGGACACTGAAATCCATACATTGTACGCTAATTTTACCCCTGTTTATAGACCAGCCCTTTAATAGCAATTTTCTTAATTTACCCCTTTTAAGAGATCGCTTTCCGAAATTTTGTAAGCATATACTACACTGAATTTTCAGTTATGAAAATGAAAATTGGCGACTATATAAACAGCATTCGCGTGATATGGCCTTCAATGTCTCAGCTTCATTCGCGAGGAAATCGGAGGTCGGGGTGTTCCGGAAATCAAGTAGGAATAAACCGTGGCCACTGATATGCTATCATTGCTCGCTCCGTTGCAGTTTCATTTCTTCTTAATGAGACGGTGAATATGAAAGTGGCCTAACGTATATTTCTTTGAGTTGAGAGCATTCCGTACCTATTTTGCTGGTAGAATATTCATTGCGGACGTTAGCAATATCAGAAGTCAGGGTAATTAGCTTGCCCTGCAACATGCGAGTGTGTGGCTTAGGCCCGGAATATAAGCCCAGCGTTCACACAAGACCCATATCTTGAGGTTTTCTTTTTTTAAATTGTGCGAGAAAAGTAAGATTTTGTGTTCCTAGAATGCGTCGTGCGTACCCGAATGACAAATTGAGGTTACGCATGCAACTGGAGGTTCTATTTTTAGGCGACTATTCGGAATACGAAAACTGAAAATGATTAAAATGTTTATTTTTACCCAAGAAAAGGAGGTAAATATTTTTAAATGCATTTAAAAATATAGCAAATAAATTTAAAAAGACATTTACGTCCAAAAAAATTGCTCAAAATGTTTCATTTCTCATAATTTGTGCTCTTTAATAAAAAAAGTTTCAAGAAAACAAAAACAATATAATAGGCATTTTCTTGAACATTCGATGTCTAGTAAAAATATATATATTTTTACAAAAAAAGGTTGCTTCTCTTAAGAGACCACCCTTCTAAAATATTAGTGTTCTCACGGAACCAACAACGGTCGCGTTATATAGTTTACATTGTATTTAAAATAACATTTAATACGGCCAATGTCTTAAACAATCAGTATAAACTCTCACATTTGAGTCTTGATGGTGATTGGCTTCTTTCGCACTGCAAGGCAGAGTGTGAAAGGGGCAAGCAATATCACCACACCTTTTAGTAAACGAATGTATTAATGTGGTGATAATGTTTTTATAATTTTGCTGAGAGGCGTCATTTAGGCCTGTGATTCATTATGGGATTCATTATAGGATGGGAGCACAGTTGTGCAATGTGGAACCACTGGCTTTACTTCCAATTCGAAGTAATTAATAAGAAAGCTTTTCCGCAAAATACATACACCTTCCGTAGAGTTCTGACGAAAGTTTCATAATCCATGTTCTGGCAAACTGGATTATAACAAACCGATACGGTTACTAAATAGTACCAGTTTATGCAATTAAATTGGCGTTTATTTAAGGGCTAAATATGTATTGATATATCGGTTGCGAATGAGCTTTAGCTGACATTATCATCGTGAACTTTCAATCCACATTTTCGTTTCGATTTAAGGCGTTTAGCACTTCAAACAACTGTCAAATAATAGAGATGAACTTATAACGTATGACGTATAACGTATGAAATAAAATGACCGAAAATAAGTACTCGAATTAATGTGATACCGTATGCAAGATCCCTTACTCCTGCATACAACTGTCGCATTCACCTTCCATCCAAGTATTGAATTTAGAGCAAACATCAGGGAATAACTTTCCATCTTCCAACGCGATATTTCTTATATTAAACATTTATATTCCATTTGTTCGCTCATGCGTACGATAACTTTGTTGACTTACATAATTAACAATGATGGGAGAAGATACTCTTTAGTCATTTACCATTAATACTGTTGGTACGCAAATAACACTACGAAATCTGTAAGGTACATCCAGAGGCTTGAATTTTTTAAAACGTCCTATTACTAAAGTATTATCTAATTATATTTATGACTATGGTATTAGAATGGATTTCAATTTTTTTTACTTTTACAACCATTTTATAAATTCTTCATTAACTATTTATTTTCCTTTAAATCACCATGAATGGCATAGTTTCGAATATACCAGGGGGGCATTGACAATGTATCTTTTTTATTAAGACTGCAATTTTCGGGTAATTTAGACATTAGATGTATTACTGGTGGTACAGAGCAATACACAATTGGTCCAAATGATTTATAAACGAGTAACTTATTAGTCCAGTCGGTACCTGGAAAAAGGTCGTAAAATTTTTCTCTCAGTAGGTTTTTAGTAGTCCCCCAGATTAAAACCACCATTTTTTGTCCTCCCAGACCATGTGCTCACTCCGGGAGGCCCGAAGAAAACTGTATTTTTCTGACTTGTTTCGTTTTTTGTCTATAACTCTTTAACTTTAAATCGTGTAGAAAAATACTTCAAATCAATTTTAAAGAGGATAAAATTTCCAATTAAAGGTGGCGTTGTCCACGTCTAGGCGGCAATCGCGCGGGAATTTGAATTTCATGGTGCTTCCCTCATGTGAGAGGCACTGTGATTTGTCACAATACATACGCGCATACCTCTTATATTGCGCGCTGAGGCATAGTGAACGAGAGAGGCAATGCTATTTAATAAACAATTGTGGTAAATAAACCGTCGGGAAACGCCGTATGTGTACCCTATAATATTTAGGTAAACTGCGAATATGTGCATTGCCTGTGCTGTGTGATATGGAGAAGGTGCTATTCTTTTTAATACCAGAATTAACGTGGTAATGCTTTCGTTATCGAATATCAGGGGGAAAAGACTCCGTTGTAGGAAACGTTATTGATGTTTCTTATTCAAGAGCCGCATTAAATGAAATATTGTGTTCAATATAATAAGAAAATGTTCCCACGGTTTCCTCTTGAGCGAAATTGTGAACGAAAAATTAAATACTATTCTCAGCCTAGTCAGATTCAGGTGAATTGCCAAATGCTTGCTTTGAATTATGTTTACCGACAGAAGGACACTTTAGATTTTCCGCAGCTACATGCCTCAGTACGCCATTTTATTATATGAAGTAAAAACACTTACAGTACATTCCCTACAGTTTTAATTATGTACGTGTTCACTAGAAGACAAAAACGTGACTTGATGGTAGGTGCGAAATCCATGTTGGCGAACTGCATCGCATATGGATTTATGGCAAGACAAAACTTAGGTTATAACATAGTCTTTGAAAGTACATGGTAGCGGAGATCATAAAGTGCTCCCGTTCATCTCTTTACCTTACAAATTGATAGATTTCATCTGCTTCACCAATATGTTCTGCTGTAGTTTGTCTGATCACGCATAACATTCCTCATAAATCACTCTGTTTCCGATAACCACTGCAGAATATTTCCTTCTATTGTCTACGCTCTAAAATGTATCACATCCAACTAAAAGCATGAAGGAAAAAGCATTTATTCTCGGTGATTCTCGATTATTGGTTCTCGGATATTTGAATGCTTTTGATTAGTGGGACTTGTCGAGCAGGTTGCGCTTAGAGACTGTGGCAGCTGGGAAATCTTGCCCCAGGCTTCCACTTTAGTGGGGCCCGAAAATTTATATATTTTAAAAAAATATTTTGCTATAAACAATTTCAACAAAACTGATGTAAGCTAACATTCACTCAGTGTACAAAAACGTTACAAATGGAAACAACAAAACGCAGACCCCAGCAATCAGGTGGCCGGCGGGTCCCATCCCCGCATACGAATCTACAGCTGTTTTGTTATGTTCTGTGGTTGTATGTCCCTTCGACTTACATTTAGAAGAAAATACACAGAAGCAGGAAATGTTCTCTTTAAAAATGTGTGTGTATTTATTCAAGACAATCACCTCTTAAACAGCCATGCACGTCACAATCACTATGCCCGCCCAGTGTACATTATATAGGAGTATGTGAATTGCGAGTTGCATAAAGTGAGTTTGTAACTGTCACTTCCTTCCCACCCACCTCTCTAGGGGTGTCGTACCTCCACCTCCTTTTCCCATTGTAATTCCCCAGTAATAATGTATAACAACATTTGTTGAAATTACATTGTTCCCGTGTTGAAGTGTTAAGCTGCAACACGAACACGCATATTAATATACAAACAAAAAATGGATGGATATGTATATTTTAAGCAATTGGTACATTTGAGACAATGTTCACACCGGCGATGAGATAAATGATATTACATGAAATAACTATTATATTTATTGTAGTTTGATTATAATCTCACGAACCGATGCATTTTTGCACATCTTTCATTAATTGAAAATTAGCGTTTTTACAAAACTCTGTGGCTCGCTTTGTAAATTATTTGGAAAAACACATTTTACAAAAGCTGTAGGAAATTTTATCCTCTTGATTTGAAGCATTTTTCTACCCAACCAATGGTTGAAGAGCTATAGAGAAAGAAAGGAAACAAATCAGAAACAAAATACTGTTTTTTCGGGCCTCCCAGAGTTGACACAGTCTGAGAGGTTGAAAACTTGGGATTTTAACTAGTGCCTGGGTGCCTACAACATACTAAAAAAAATAATTTTATGATCTTTTTGCGGGTAACCGCCTTTATTCGGTACCTACTGACTGGTCTATATTGTCTGAAGCTAATACTGAGTTTCTGCCGCTGGTGGGCCTTAGCTCGTAAAGAGTTGTTGTGCCAAAGTACAGACATACAATACTGAATTTGTACCCAATAACCAATACATTTTTGTATTTTAACTGGAGTTATTTTCGTTTGCACATTTTTAAGGGTAATCGCATATCCAGATGAACTCCTAAATATCTCACTAAATCTGTTTGTATTTATGAGGATTGTTGATTTGCACGGGGGACACATTTTTCTCTTCATTGTGAATGTAATATTTATAGCTTTGCTTTAATTTGCACTTACTCACCAAGTATTTAGCAATGTTTCTAGTTTGATATATTCCCAAAGTAATCTAGCAGCTGTTACTGGATCAGTGTCTGAAGCTAGCACTACTGTGTCGTGAACGAATGTAACTGTTGCTGTTTCTGGGATTGTACAAAAGTCAAGTGTGTAATACATACGCATACAACCCATACATATTACAATGGTTTCCAGGGGACGCCAGACAGGATAGGGTAAGAGAAAGATAGTTGATTATGTTTGACTTGGAAGAATCTGTTTCTTAGGTAGGATTTTAATAGGACCTAATACAAGTATTGAACGTATTTCTTCAGTTTAAACAATAATCCTACATGTCATACTTTGTCGAATGCCCGCGTTACATCTAGAAAACTAGCAGAGAAATTTCTTTTCTTCCTGACTTTACTAATGATGTCCACCATCCTGTGCACTGGTTAACCACTAGAATTCGTCTTTCGGAATCCTAACTGATGTTTAGATATCGTCTTCTAGTTTTAATTGCAATATCAGCAGGATCGGTTTTTCACATGTGGCAGCAATCTAATTGGTAGGATGTGGTTTCTGGAGGTTTTCCGTGTTTGCGGATTAGAATGATCTGAGTATATTTCCGTGATAGAGGCACGTGCCCTATGCGCAATATTGCGTTGATCATTGTAGTGATGAGGGATGGTGCTTATTGAGGTTTACGTTTTGTATTATTCTGACAGTAATTAAATTATAACCAGTTGCTTTATGATGAAACGTAGTGGTGATATTCTTTATATCCTTTGAAGTAAACGCTTCTATAGGTGGTGACATCTGAAGAGGTGCGTTTAAATATTTTATAATATTTTCTTCGTCAATAAGTGCGTGTGCACTAGCTAATTAAGCGTTTTAAAGATTATTTTTCCCCAGATCTCGGCGAAACTGATGGGTTGAACTTGCTGTTTTAGTATTTTTAGTAGATATGTAACTTTCCAAAGAGTGTTCATTGGTTTCTTAGGGAGAGATATTATTTAAATATTTTGTATCCATATAAAATTATATTCTTTTAACGTTTTCTAAGCCTCTGGGCAGCATTATTTAGCCAATCTTTTTCATGTGTTCTGTTATTTCACCAATACGTAATCTTTTCAGTGCTGCCATGTATTTTATATTCTGTGGGTATGCATTTGTTTTTGAACTATTTTATTTCAGGTAGTTTTACGCTGCTTTTTTGATACATTGTTATGTATTTGATAGCGGTATCTATAATATCGTTCATTGATTAATTGTTAGTGATTCCAGGCGTAACTGATAAGGTTATTAGTTCCGTAAGTGTAGTGCATGCGTTTTTTCTGGGTATATGGCAAGATTGGCGGTGACCTACTTGTTTGCTAGCTGAGTTTTCCTCAACCAGCTATCTCCCACCAGCGGGGCACCGCCACCCAGCTGGGACAAGCTCTAACTTCTAGACAGATCTCCTGGCATGTATGGTAGTGTATTGCTTGTTAGTGTGTTTAAGGGGTTTGGCCAAGGAAGACGAAGGAAAGACGGCGCGCAGTCCATGGCATGTTTAGGGTATTGCTCTAGCATTCGCCTGGTATTAATCGAAGATGCCACGGAAAACTACCAATCAGAGTAGCCGGCCGCTAGAATGGTCTTCCAGGCAACGTCGTTTTCAAAGGAATATTTGCCATAATATTCTCTTTACTCTATTGTTGGTATAACTGCCAGTTGGTGTGCCTATTCGATGCGCTAAGAGTTGAAACTTGTTCGTTACCTGCCCCGAAAGTCATTATAACAGGAGAGGGGTCAGAACACAAATCAAAACACTATTGAATATCGAAATGACTGTCATTCCTTTAGTCGTTCTTTAGTAACAAATCTGGAATTTTATTCACATTTTTGGCTAATATATACGTAGCACTACGCCACTAAGTAGAACTTTGGAATTTGGATTCGCAATCGCTTTTAGGAGTACCCCGCCTCGCTTCGAGGCTCCCCGTCCCGAAGGCTGCGCTCCCGAGACTGGCCTCTTTCTAGGGGTACCATACGTCCGCTTTTACCCGGACTTCGTTTATTTTTGGAGTAAGAATAACTGTCTGGGTGGATTTTACAGGAAAGGACGAAATGTCCTCTTTTTTCATTGGAAAAGATGTTACTACAATTTTGAAATGCAATCTAGACGTATGATGTACGAGGGATACAGCACATTTTTCAACCATTTCGAGTACCCGACACCATAGCATTCATTGATGTATAAATAAATCATATTTTGCTTTAAGTCTCTCGCCCAACAACCGCCTGAATCCGTGTATGAACTATATCTACATTTACGTCATTTTCTCTAGGAAATGCGCTAGTGCTGCCATCCGCTGGTACAACATATTGTACAACGTATTGTGTGATAGTGCTGGATGTAGATTCTGTGCCCTATGGTGTTAATACTGTTTTGCTGACGTGTGGAGTTAATACTGCCCAGTGCTGTTTATATTTCGAGCAGGATGTCAAAAAACAACAACCTTGTTTAATGAAATTCTTATAAATTCAAAGCGTTTGTTGCAAGTTTTTTAAGTTTTAGTTATGAAAGGTGACTTCATCATCCACCACATACTTGTAGTATGATAGTGGAAACGACAATGATAATGAAGTAGGCCTATTGTGTTATCGTAAAAGAGAAAGGGTATAATTATTTATTTTGTTAGTGTAAGTTAGTTTCTCTTTAAGAAAATTCAATTATTATATTAAAACATTTTATATGAAGTGTTCTCTTTTTTATAAGATAAGACCTCTGTTTCCATAATAGAAGTATGGTAACCCTCCCTGTTCACAAAGCTCGTGCTACTTTGCCGCGCCTATGTATCATTTAAACGTCCTACATATACATTACAATTGTACATGTAACACCATCTATATCGACACAAGTTTCATGCACAAGATGGTGTATATGATACGAAACAATGGCGGTGGATTTTAAATCTGGTTGTCATTTCCTCTCATAACACGGTCTTCTCTTTCATTTGTAACACGAGGATTTTCATTTTCACTTCGAACACTGAACACGTCCCTAGATTCAAAGGTTGGTTATTTTTATAAATGAGTTTGGCGTTGGGGGTCACTTCTACTAGGTCGCGCGCGCGTCTGAAGAAGACTGCTTGGAAACGTATGCGGCATTTTATCCGTTTGTTTTTTCTACGGTTGCTGTTGTGTTGCCTCTTCGGGCAGCTGTCTGAATGCAGCAACAATTCGACCAATTGTTATTAAGTTTGTATGTTAAAACTATCGTAATCTACTTGCAACTCAATATCTAGAGCGCTGATGGCTCCTAAGTGCGAGCGGCGAACAGGTCTGTCGTCTACCGTGATTCCGACAGAACTGAACGCGATATTTGACCTTATTTTGATGCCCTTTGTAGTTACCGTAGATAGGTCTGATCTTTGTAGTTGGCCTTGGAAACATGGAAGAAGACACTAGAGGCAAGATAAGATGTGTACAGAAGCGCGTATTTAAAAGATATTTGTTTACGAACCAGAAGCATTTCAATCAGAGAATTAGGCTATTTTTATAGCTGCCATTTAATTTTTTTTTGTTTTGCCATGTACTAAATGCACGATTTTCCGTATTTTACTCCCACTTTCTTCAGTTTCGGAGAAAAAAGTATGTTTGCGCGTGGCTCCATTCTACCTCGTTTACGTATCGAAGAGCACACAAAACAGAAACGTGCATTTAACACGACACAATGGACATGCGTGAACACGAACACTGCTGTTGGGTACTCCAAGGTTATGAGATCTCACAGAGCTGCTGAATGTTAGTATCCTTAACTCAACTTAATCACTAGACCTCGAAGTTTAGGACAAATGCTTATATAGTTCCTTTAGGATGCGGAAAATAATGGCAGATGTTTACGAATAATGAAAAAGTAAATGTACTAAAAGCAACTAATAGTACCTAAAAAGTCGTACAACGGCAGTTAATGCCTATTTTAGTATTTTTGCCTAAAACTGAAACAAGAAATATTGATGAATTATCATATTTTAATGGCTCATTTTTCAAATTTGTTTCACCGAAATGCAAATACGTTAGCGAATTTTCCGAAACCTGAATTTCGATTCGAATATGCAAGCGACTGAGTGGCAAAATCTTTCACCCAACACACAAAACAAAAAGCTGTGCAAGTCAATATAAAGGGGATGTTTTTCGGTTGTCTTCGATCAGCTCGCACTCCTTAGGCAATTGCACCCATTCCTGGTGTAGCTGCGCAGTTGACAGATTGAGAATGAAAAGTGGAAAGAATGAATGAAATGAAAAGGAATGAAAATTAATAAAATTATATGCTTATCATTCTCATAAATGTAAAAATAATTGACTTTTCTGAAAAATAAAAAATGCGTAGTCTAATTATTATGTAACTTATTTCAAGTGACTAAAACAACATTTTTCATGCTTAGTAGTGCCTAATTTCCAATTTTTTACCTATTTTGGGAGCCTAAATGATCACACTTTTGTGCCTAAAATTCCGAGTTCTATTTATCACGTACTTCATTGTCAGGCGCAGTATAGCTGCATGCGAGGTAAGTAAACTATCCCTATTTCCAGTGTATTGCATTAGTGAAATACACTCTTTGAGTTTCGTGACAAAGAGAGAATTCCGATTGAACCATTCTGGAAAATTTAGTTTCCACTGAGTGGGCCCATAAAGATACAGAATGTTCTTATTTTCTTCTAATGCAAAACCATTAGGTCAAATGGTACACGGTTTATACCGACTGAATGTGTTCTGTGTGTGTATCAGAAACGAAGACAAACAATTTCGGTGCCATACATAATGAAGCAGCCACATACAACACACTTCGTTAACATGTACGAAACTTCACAACACGACGAATGCATTGTCTCTCCTTCCACGTTTGCATTTCCCAAGCGGCGAGGACTCGGGAGCCTAGAGAGTTCTTTTCATCGACCGATGAACGATAGAATGTTGACATTGGCGTGTTTGTTACTGTGTTTAAGCCAGTTTTCTGCCTTCTGTTAAGCGTTTTTATGAGAGCATGTTTTACCGCAGAAAGCCTCTGTTGGCCACACCCTTGAGCCAAGCAGAAGGTACAGACTGTAAATTCTGTCTTTCGTCTGTAAACATGTCAAAAAAGAAAAATACAAATTACCCCCTTATTTTCAAACCGTTCCTATACACTTTTCAGTGCATCATTGATATAATTTGACATTTCAAATTACAATTGCGAGACCATTCGTTACAAATGTGTTTTTCTCTTCCAACGCTTCCGCCCTAGTGATGGAGTCCGATTGTGGCAATGTTTGCAGGAGGCGCGCCGGCCCGCGTGAAGTCGCGAGCGCCGCCCCGCCCCCGCCCTGCCGCCGAGCCTACTGCCGCCTCCGCCCTGCCCGCCTGGGCCCCCCGGCACTAGAAGTGTCGAGACGGCCGACGCCGGCCGGCACCGCGCGCGCCGCCAGGAGCATGCGCGCGCCGCAGGCCCCGCCCCTCCCCCGGCGCCGGCGCGCCGCTTTCGTCCCACCCGCTGAGCCTGCCATGGCTCAGTCGCCGCCGACGCAGCGAGTAAGTTGACGCGCTGCCCGCCGCCCCCCGCCCGGCGCACAAAGGTGCCAAATGCCGGAAATGTGGCGAAAAGGCCCTGTAAAATGTTTTAAGTAGGGAACTTTTAAGTCCCTAAATAGTTAGCTTGCTACTTGCCGCCTTAAAAATGAGCGAATAAAACGGTCAGTATGAGCACCTGACTGCTCTAACCTGCTCCAACCTCTCGTGAATAAAGTGCCGCTTACCGCACGTTGAAAGGCTGTACTTTTCGTATATTCGTCCGCGCAAAATAATTATTAGTATATAGTAGTTTGACTTGCATATGCATGGAAGAAACTATTGAAAGTAAATATATTCATTGCTATTATACTATTTAAACATTGAAAATAGCTTGTCAATTGTCTGATTTTCAAATGTTCATGATGAACAAGTCAAAAGTCCCACCAAGACCTTACATAAAATTACTTTTTTCTGTACCTTCAATCATCAAATCAGATTTCCGTTTTTTTAATACTATTTTCCTTCAATAAGTCATTTTTCATTTTTCCGTGTTCGAGATATTAAACATACCACTGCTTTTAATTCTGAATTCTTCAAATAATTGTTTGTGTTGTTATTATGTTATTGTTATTATTCATAAAGTATCTATCTGCCATTTTGTTTTTTGAAAGAATAATATCAAATTTGTATTTGGCTACTCCAAAATCTCTTTTGTAAAGAAGTTTCTGAAAAGTAAATTGTGTTGTATCTTTTGGACTTGTCGCCGCGTTTTCGGCATTTGGTAGCATTGCGCGGCGCCCGCTCTGGCACAGGCCCTGCGGCACACGCTCCCGCCCCCACAAAGAGAACGCGTCTCTCGAAGTGCGCGCTCCAAAGCAGCCTGCTCTTTTACAGGAAAATACCGAAAGAACATAAAAAGACGAGAATTTGAAAGAATTCTGAATGCGTAGCATAATGCGCTTAATTTTGTGTTCAATTCATTTAACTGGATATTTTATTTGAGGTTTCACTGAATTGACACATCCAAATATTTGGTGACTAAGATCAGTCAGTGGCACATCGTCACAATTAATTGAGTGAACAGTTGTTTATTGGAAATGGAAAACGGCATTGAAACAATTTTCACTGCATTGAAACAGTTTTCTCCAGTGTACAGACGATCTCGCAGAGCGCATTGTTGGTCTTAGAGGGAATTCCCCCAATAGATCTCCTAGGGCTTCAAGGGGCGGAAGTGTACAATATTTTGAAAGAAGCCACCGCGGAGCAGTTTTATAAAGAAATGAACTCAAAAATCAAAGAATCCAAAACCAATGACATGATTGAAGTTCTAACTTTTGACTTTCAGCAGAATTTACCTTTGCCGGTAGTGCCATGTCGAAATGTGTTCTGTAAGAGACAACTGTGTTATAACTTCACTATATACTGCGCAAGCAATGGAAAATCATACTGCTATATGTACAATAAAAGTACCGGAAAGAAAATTCAGAATGAAGTTATAAGTATGATAAACCATTTCATAACAAATGAAATCAGTTCCAGCGTCAAACAACTGTATCTGTTTTCTGACAACGGCTCAGCTCAAAATAAGAATCTCCTTCGAGTGCAGTACTTTTACACTCTGATTAAGGGATAGAAGGTTTCACCAGATTGTTCACTGATATCTAGAGCATAAGCACTGTTTTTACCCTGCTTTTTCGTTTGGTATCATTGAAGGAGAAACTGAAAAGGGATCGTGTTTTCTTCCTAAAGATTACGAAGACATGGTAAAAAATACTTCAAACATTTTTGTTTGTTGTTGTACGAGCCAAACAAAGTAAGTCCTCAGACTTCACAACCCATCTTAAGAGCAAGTACACCAAACATTACAAACTTTGTACGCTAAACCTTAGAATGTAAATGAAAAAATACTCCCGAGAAACCTATAAAAGGCAGTACGTTCACAATATCGAAGTACAGGTATGTGGAGTACGACAAAGATGTCATGTGCAACTGTTCTTCGGCAGCAGTAGTGCCTTTAGTAGAAGAAGCTTTCCTGATGGAAAAACCAAACATTACTTTCTCTCTACGAGAATATTTCGTGTTTCTCTTCAACGTTCTTTACCATGGACCTTTGAAAATAAAAAAAGAAAAAGGTCAGATATGTGAAGCTCATTGTAAAATGTTATCCCAGATTGCTTGTGGTTTTAAAATGAAATGATTCAAGAAGATGATGCTAAAAGTAACACGAGTGATGTAAAAATCTCGAAGTTATGATGACTAAAAAGAAATCCTGTGAAATAAAGAAGAAAATTACTATTATCAATATACAACATTGTTTTTTCTATTTAGGAAACATGTACTTTCATTGTACTATTTTCAAAAAGTATATATTTTTCACTATTCTCTAATTTTTTTACAAGGAAACCAATAAAACACATGTATGAGGAGCAAAACCAGGACCACTCCGATACATAAACCTTATATTCAATGAAGAATACTTTTGTTTAAAAAATCATTGAATTCTGTTTTTAAGAGACAGTCTAAAGTAGTGCGACATATAAATATTAATTTTTTATATATATTATTTTATTTATGAAACATTTTGAAAATGGAGCTGTCCCCTTCTTGCACTGAGGTCTTCAACTTCCTTTCAAGCAGAGAAACCTACACATGCATTAAACATGGAGGTGACAAACGTAATGGGATACCTCCTAATATCGTGTCGGATCTCCTTTTCCCCGGCAAAGTGCAGCAACTTGTCGTGACATGGACTGAACTAGTCGTTGGAAGACCCCTGCAGAAATATTGAGCAATGCTGCCTCAATAGCCGTCCATAATCGCGAATGTGTTGTCGGTGCAGAATTTTGTCATCGAACTGATATCTGGATTACGTCCCATAAATGTTTGATGGGATCCTTGTCGGGCGATCTGGGAGGCCAATTCATTCGTTGGAATTGTCAAAATGTTCTTCAAACATATGGTGAACAATTGTGGCCCGGTGACATACTGCACTGTCATCCATTAAAAATTCCGTCTTTGTTTCGAAACACAAAGTCCATGAATTGCTGCAAATGGTCTCCAGGTAGCTGAACATTGCCAATTCCAGTCAATAGGACCAAATGATCCAGTCCATATTTATTTACTAGGCTGTCCGGGTGACGACGCGTCCATGGCGAAGGTGCCGACGTTTCGGTCGCCATGGACGCGGTGTCACCCGAACAGCCTAGTAAATACTGACTCCGGCCGCGGAAGCCTACGCTCTCACGATCCAGTCCATTCCATGTCAAAACAACTCAAATGTTTATGAAGCCACCACCAACATGCGCAGTGCACTGTTGACCCCTTGGATCCATGGCTTTGTGGGGGTCTGCGCCACACTCGAGCGCTACCATGAGTTCTTGCCAACTGAAATCGGGACTCGTCTGACCAAGCCACGGTTTTTCATCGTCAGGGTATCTCGATCGGTCAGGGTCAATCGATATGGTCACGGGCCCAGGTGAGGCGCTGCAGGCGATGTCGTGCTGTTAGCAATGACCCTCGAGTAGGTATTTAGCCCATTAGAGCCAAATTTCTCCGCATTGTCCTAACTGATACGTTCACCTATTATTTCAGTTATTATTACCATTCTACCTATTATTTCAGACAGTGTTGATTCTTTGTTAGCACTGAAAATTACATAAACGGCCCAGCTCTCGGTCATTAAGTGAAGACAGTCGGCCATTACTTTATCCATGTAGAGAGGTTATGTATGAAATTAGGTATTCTCTCCACACTCTTGACATTGTGGATCTCAGAATATTGAATTCCGTGACGATTTCCGAACTGGACTGTCCCATGCGTCTAGCTCCAACTACCATGCCATTCTTTTGCATATTACTATCCCACGAATTTGTCATCTCAGTGTATTAAGCGCTAGGCCTAGCTAACTTTCTGCGATTTGAAAACGGAATTAATGCGTTGTGAGCGAGTCGCTTATCAGATAATTTAGCGGCTCTTTTTTAAATTTTGTCCAACTTGTGAATTAGATCAGTCGGAATAGATCCCAGCATACGCCTCCATATTCTAAATTGGGCTGACAAGGACTAGTATATGTCACTGTTTAACCATTACTTCTTCGTTTGCATTACTATGTTAGTATACTCTACTACGCAAAATGTAAGGCTTTCCACGATTTTTTCACGGTGTAATTTATCTGATCTCTCAGACTCAAATCACGGTATAGAATGTTTTTTTGCCAAGTAATCGCAGCCAGTGACAATAGGAATCAAATAAGTACTTAATTACTTAAGTTACATTTACTTAATGTGAACTAACGTAACTACTTCAGTTATGCTTACACTTGGCCGATATCTAGAAAAAATATACTTTTCGTATTTGTTGGGTTTATTTTCATGTTATTCATCTATGCTCATTTTTTAAAACGATCTAGGTCATTTTGTAGCATTTCTTCGAATATAGCATCAGGCTTTTAAAAAGTTCGCTAGCCCCATTTTTGGCGACATATCTGTATTTTCGAATATAGTTAACTTGTAAAACTGCAGTGTTGATGAGTGTTTTTTAATGAAGTCCGCTTTTAAACAAGAAGTTGAAAAAACTTTAATTAAAATCTCTGAATTTTAAAAAATTACTAATGCAAATGTTCAACATTTTTTAAGCGTCGGGAAAGTAGGTTATTGTGAGGCGTGTGGACGTAACGAGAATGGACGAGTTACTTTTAAGATAAGCGAGTTCGAATCCTCCGTGGAGAGAAACTATTTGCTGGTTGAAAACACGTTTGCAGGATCATGTAGTATTATAATATTGAGTATCCGATTCAAATAATGAGATAAAGTATGTGCAATTGTAGCACCATTAGTTTTGTTTTAGTAGAATACACTTCTCCTCATAGTACGTCACACTGCGTTTTTAACTGTTCTGACGTTAAATGAAAAACAACGAATAAATAAATGAATACATAAATAGCTCCAGTATACTACTCGTACAACTGGCACGAACAGTTACATATTATACAATCTTTAGTTTCGCAAGACGAGAGTCAATGGTTTCCAGTAAGGAATTTGATGGCTGGTCCATCTGCGATGTAAAAATGAATGTTTGAATAAAATGCTGTTAATGTTTTCGTAACGCTTCAATACACGAATATGAAAAATGTTATTTAATATTAAAAGTGTCATTTTAAAGGATTCTTAATGTTTTAGATGAATTCATGTTTTGAATGATGTTGACATCCAAGTATGGATATCCCTATTTCTGACGCATGTTAATGACATACATCACCGTAACGTATAATTTTTATAAACATGAGGACACTTCTTGGTGCCTAAAGTGCTATAAGTCAGTTTCATCTATTACCATCAATGCAGCAATCAGATATCAAATGCGTAAAAACAGATATTCTTGAAGGGGAAATTAATGGACTTAATATTCACCGGTTTACACAATTTTGGAGACGGACTAAGGTGGATAAAAATGACAGAATTAGATGCTCTAGAATTTGATCTTTCGGCTTTTCTGCTATAAGATTATAGAATTATAATGTAAGATAACTTATCTGAAATTAAACGTAGATACATTATCTGAAATTAAATTTATGTAATGAGAATTTGATGGGTAAACTGGCTTCAAAATCTTACAAGCCAAGGAACCATCACTCATTTGAGATTGTTCGAAATGGCTACTATACCCATTTATCGTGCTATTCAGAGAGTAACTGGATCTTCTCGGTGATTAAAGGGACGGAACGCGGTTTTGGGGACTTTGTGATATGGGGGCGGGGGAGGTAACATTCTACAATAACCCTGAAGTGTCCCTGTATTGGGATATAATAGTGTTGGTTTGCAAGTGTAGCCTATCATTACTGCATTGATTAGTGGTTTTATTGAGAACATTGAACTGACAACAGCTGAAATGTTATCAGAAAACGTAATGTTATATGATTGGTCATATCTCTGACTCTTCGACTCTCAAGCTACGTTCCCTTCCAATCGAATTTTATCATACTACTAATTCAAACAAATTACCAGTGAACAAATTAGAGCTTGCTAGTGGTCTGTAGTAGCAAAAATGCTGCTGAGCAAAACCACGTAAAATAGTTTTCTAAACTGTAGCACACACACACACTGCTCAAAAATAACAAATAAAACTCTTTAATAAAATACTACGATAAATTAAATATTTTAGCAAAAAACAGTCTTCACGAATGTTCTTCACATACCAAAAGTACCGAAAATATTCTTGCTCCATAATGTAACACGTGAATAGCAAATATTTAATGCCGGGCACCTCTTCCGTAGAGCGTTGCTGTTGTGTGGCGTCAGCTGGGTCGTAAGCATTCAAGCACGGAGTAAGAGTATTTAGTCGCAAAGTGCATTACGAGAATAGGTGGATTAACGCAATCAAATATTTACATTTTTCACTCATCGAAACTTTTTCCGAGACTTCCAGCATATCTAACGAAAACGCAAATACCTCTCACATGCCCGGAGGCCAGTTTCTTTCAATTTCAGCTCACATTAGAAATTAGGAATGTAAATAAAATCTATAATCTGTAAATGTAAATAAACGAATTATATCCGAATGATCAAGTGATTTGTTTGAAAATTCGTTTGCAACATGGTAAAACAAGCGTCTCGTCATTTGAGTTAATAAAAGCATTTAGAACGTGTTATTATAAAGAAATATTGTACATGGAAGATTTACACTGCATCGTTTTCAAAATTGCCACAGTACTTACCAGTAGTTTGAAGAAATAATACAAGATCGCACAGCTGACCTTATGTGTAGAAAGTTTATACCGTCCTTATGCAATAGAGTGAGATTGCTTGCTTCAATGATGGCGCTCAAACGGTTACGATTATTCAATTAGCGTCGGAATGTAACAATGTCCGTACTGAAATAGTGACATCATTATCTACTCCATTTGGTGAAGCCAAAATATACATTGAATACACAAAGAATTATGTTTGCTACAGTGATTATTTTATTTATCGCAGCACATTTAATGCTAGTGGCTTTCAGGACAAAAATACAGCTGAGCGAAACCTCATAAAACGTTTTTCCAAAAACAAGCACGCACCCTTCCCAAGAACGTCAAATAAAATACTCTCGTATAACATTACAATAAATTAGTTTAACTAAAACGCTTTTCACGAATATTGCAATAACATAGAAGCGGTATATAGTGTACAACAGTTCTTCACATAACAAGAACAAAATAGTTGCTGTTCTATAACACACTTAAGTAGCAAATATTTCATCTCGGGCGGCTATTCCTCGGAGTCTTGCCGTCTCATGACAGTTGTGTCGTAGGCAGCGATACACTGAGTAGAGTACTTATGCGGTATGCGCAGTGCGAGCGGAGAATAGATGGAATAAATTCTTTTTCGTTTTTCAATCAAAATCAAATTGTTTGTGCTCCCGGGTATCTAAAGAAACTATAGAAATATCTGGCATGATCACGAGCTGCTTTTGTTTGTGCATTGAAAATTAGTAATATTAATGTCACAACGATCCCCAATTTCAAATATTCATCCTCTGCTTTAAAGAATGTACTACGGTAATTTGATGATATTTGGATAAAAAAAGTCCACAAGTAAAGGAGGTAAACTAGAGGAATAAAATATTTTTACTTTTGGTGATCGGCGTGCTAGTATTCTTCATAGCTTCCGCTGAGTGTCTCAAATGATGACAGAAAATATTAGTTACAGTGAAAAGTGGTGTTCGACGTCACATAATCAGAGAACTCAAAAATAAGTTAAGAGAGTAAATATTGTATATAATTTAAAACTGCTGTTTTGCCAAATACAAAGCTCGTCATAGATGCAAAAGATTAAAAAAGATGCGGAGTATCAATTTTAAGTAACATTTTCAAATGAACGACTCCCACGGGTAATGAAATACGACTCCATTTTGAAGAGACTGTTCAAGACGCAATCAGTGGCGGACCAGAAGAAAACATGAAACATGTGAGGACTGCGACAGCCGTCTGGCGGAATCGTTGCGAACGAAGATGGCGTGCTTCCCTTGTACCTATTTATTTATTTTTTTCGAGAACGCAGTCGCCTTCATCCACTCCGTCTGGCGACACGGCGCGCATACAGCCTCAGAAATAGCTTGCTCCGTGCGCCGGCAGGGCCAGAAATAGGCGCGATGCTTGGCCACGGCCCAAAAGTGCAGTGCGGTGCAGCCGGTGCGGCCTGCGTAGTGCGGCCAGTGTTGCGCGCTGGAAGTCCGCGTAACGTAGCGTAGCGTAGCGCAGCGCCGCGCCGCGCCGCGCCTGCGCTCTGCGGTCGCATTGCCGCACTGCCGCACTTCCGGCGCGATGATTGAATTAATCTGTCGCTGGAGCACGTGTTCGCATGCAGCGGCGAAGAGGCGCGCGGGGGTCAGCAAGGGGCAGGGGCCACTCGTCGCGCAATAGCCTGCGCGCCCACCTCCTCCTCCTTCTCCTCCTCTTCCTCCTCCTCCTTCTCCTCCTCTTCCTCCTCCTCC
>BOPP01000027.1:39093-63678 GCA_017312745.1 Gryllus bimaculatus | reverse complement strand
AAACAGGGAATACGAAACAAGGAGCTTGTCAAATTCTCGTCCACAAACGGGATTGATTTCTAATTGGCTTTAGAATAGGAGTAGGAAAATTCGCTATCACCGGGAACTCGTACCTAGAGGTCTTCCCAGCAGCATCCAGCAAGGAGGTAACAGCAAGATGAATATGTTCAATAGGAGAGCAAGCGACGAAACTAAAGAATGTCGTGTGATTATAAGCGGGAGATGAGAGGCGAAGGGACAGAGTGATACAATTAGGAGAGAGATGCGGGCGAGAATGGAATTGGTTGAAGCTGTTCAAAGGAGATATCTGGAGGAAAGAGTTGGAAGTAGGAGCGAGATGTTTTTCTAAACGAGTAGTAGCCTATAACAAAAAATGCTGCCGAATAAAACCACACCAAAAATTTTTCTTAAAATATAGCTCGCTACACTTTGCGCGAGATTAACAAATAAAATACGCCACATAACACCGCAACGATTTAAATATTTTACATAAAATATTCTTCACGGAATACGATTTAGTAGACATAGCGAAAACAGCTATGAAATGATCCCAGATACAAGAGGTCTTTACTTACCAAGTATAAAAATCTGTGCTTGTCATGTAAACGCACATGTGAATAGCTTACTAGCTGCAGCAGTGTGATTCATGTTTCCGGGGAGCCCTTCCTTGTCTCGGACTTCAGCTGTGTCGTTAGCAATGGTTTGCACTCAGTAAGAGAATGTACGTCGCGTCGGGTGTATTATGAGAATAGGCGAAATAACACAATCAAGTCTTTGCATTTTAGGCAAAAGAGGAACTATTGCATTGTTTTTTATATTTATTATATTACCAGAATCCTGATATTAGCGAACTATGACACCTCTCGTATGGCAGAGGCTTCATAGTGTTTCCTAATTAAATACATACATTGAAATTAGTTATATAGATTATAGATGTGAGCAATTAGAGATGCTACAAGGGAAATGTGAAAATAGGAAGGAAAAGCCGGAGGAATAATGAGAGATGTATGAGGTAAAGTGGATTTAAGTGAGAAGAAAATATCAAAAAAGAAATTGACATGTGTATCCCGCGCGGTAAAAATGAGAGTTTTATGGTATATAGACATATGCAGTATATGTTGAATTAATTTAACCGTGGGAATGAGACTTATAAGAACCGGAAAAGGCAAAGCAGAGGAAAGTAGTTGAGCTGCTCGGGGCGAAGGTGCATGGATGTAACTATGAGACTAAACCAGCTATAGTAAATGAATGACCTTCGAATGAAATAACTACATTCTATTATTATTATTATTATTATATTATTATTATTATTATTATTATTATTAAGCATATGGCCATTTCTGACCACGCTACACGATTAAGGTGTTCACTTTCAGGATCAGCTTTCAGCTGCATCCCTCGAGTAAGAAAAGCTAGTATACCTTGAATTGTGAATTATGAGAGGTGAGTGGATGCAGGTTATCGTTATCATCATCATATGATGACTGTAACCCTGCAGGCCGTCTCGGGCAGGAGAAAGGCATTTCCGATGGCTCAATGGACGAACCCGGCCGGCCAGTGGGCGATGGGTGGTGGTGTGAATGCTGTGTGTGGCTGCTTGCGGAGCAAGGCGGAACCGAGGCGAGGCCCTTGACTGAGGCCATAGAACTTTCACCATAGAGCTGTTCGCCAGCAGTAAATGGACAGGTGGTGGCGCTCTATGGTGAATGCCCTCAGACAGAGGTTTGTTTGTTCTTAACTATATTTTTCGTAAATAGTTCTACTGCGAATGTGATTAGTGTAGTGAATAGCTAAGATTTTGTGTCCAAAAGAAGAGTTTAAATTGATTTCAAATGTGTTATTCAAATTCTTTCTTTTATTATTCTTTGTAATGTCTAGGCGAAAGTAGGATTATCCACTCCCCCAAAATGTCTCTTCTGAAAATAAAGGCATGTTTGTTCCGATTGAAAATAAGTCCTATTCCTTTGTGTTATCTTTCTTGTGAAAGGTTTTTAAAATTGTGTTTCAATTACAGGAGAGATAAAAAACATTTTTCATGCTGAATCCTTTTTTGACACCAGCTTTATCCCTGGGAAATGAGGGTGAAATTGTAATGATGGGAAGGTGAGTCCCAAAAAACACATTCCATCCCCAAGGCGGACCTCTAACCCGCAAATCATCGATCGAAGACGACAGCAATTCTGCCATGAGATCTCTGCAACGCGGCATCGCGGGGCAGATTATATTATACTAGTGTGGGTATTAACTGATGTATTATTACTATTACTATTATTTATATTATTTATTCATTATTATTATTATTATATTATTATTTTCGGGTTGGTAGAACTGCCGGTCAATACGGTGTAGTTGTGTCAGCATGTGCTCCTGGAATTTTCGAAATTTTCTGATGGCGCAAACCTCGTCAATTAAAGCAAGGTACTTCGGACTATATTACATTTGGCGCAAGGACTCTGTAAAGACAAGCACCGCCCCGGCGACTCCACTAAAGAGTAATACGCGGGGATACACGACCTTGAGGCAGACCTTGAAGGCTGTTTCTTTAGGCCGCAGCTGTACGTGGTTTTCTCCGTGACGAAGTCGCGAATAAGCAAGAAATGCTGGAAAGCAACCCTGGAGTAAAGAAATAGGCGTCACACTGACACAGAAGACCCTCGGAGCGCTGGAGCCGCTGCTGTCCAAGTGACGCTAAAGACGTCGCTCTTCAAGAAACCGAGGACAATGGAAGAGAAACGATTCTGATTCAGATAAGGGCGCTAGCCGCGCTGATATGCGACTTGATGGAGGGCGCTCATTTGTCGGTGAATCTCGCCAACAAACAATAATAATAATAATAATAATAATAATAATTTATTAATTTAGATAAAAATTTGATTTCTATTTGCTTGTTGATTTGTAACTACTGAATACTTGTAAGTTTTCAATAAGTTAATTATGTATAACTTAATTCTCATTTTTGCCTGTTGCCAACTCTCATCTTGTTTTATTTATTTGCTATTTATTTGTCAGTTTAGATAATAATTTGATGATATTGATTTATGTTTGCCTGTTGAGTACTGTCATTACACGATTTTATTTACATCCCTCTCTGATAAGTACAAAAAGTATTTAGAGAGGGTTTCGAGTGTACTAGATAAGTAAATTTGATAAGAAAGGCATTTTCGGTAAAATGTTAGACGTGGTGTAATGTTCTGAAGCAAAATTAGTATTCTTTCTGCCTGTTTTGTTGTCTTTATCATGGTGGTTTTTGTTGTTCTTCATTTTTTTATGTAAATCGTAACATCTAATGTTCATTATCGATATAATTCTTTGGAGTAAAAATTAATATAATATTAAATTATTTATTATTATTATTATTATTATTATTATTATTATTATTATTATAATTATTTATTATTAGTTATTTATTAAGGAGGGAGAAATCTTTTATAAATACTGGTGACCCGGTTATATTGGACTCCCAGCTGGTCTACCGACTAAAACCTAACCTCCTATTACTCTAGCCATAACGTCACCTCCGTGGGAATCGTCATCAGACATTACTTCGTGGAGGGAAGTGGTGGTTAGCTAGAGCGACGATCCCGTTCGCACCCCACTGGGATTCAGCGACGTAACAAAGCTCCACCTGCTCCATATCTTCTCGAACATCATTAACGCTCTTACTTATTAATTTCTATTTCTCTTTTCTTTCTTTTTCATGATATTTCTGACCATTGTTTCCATTGCATTACACCTCTTTTTGCAGGAAAGCTTAATTTTCATTAGGTTTGTAGGGGATATCGTTTCTCCCAGTTCTGTTTGTATTTATCTTTCTGTGTTCCATGAATTACACGGGAATAGGATATGCACGGGGTCACCTGCATCGGTTTGGCACTGATCACAGCTCGGGCAATTTTTTATCTTGTAGTCGTACAGGTATTTATTAAAGAAACCATGTCCCGACAGCACCTGGGTCAGGTAGTAGTTTACTTCAATATGGCATCTTTCCATCCTCTCTCCTATATTGGGTATCATTTGATACGTCCATCTCCCTTTTGTTTCTAGTCCCACCTTTCTGGCCACTCTTTCAGTAGCGTGCTTCTGTTTCCCTTCTTAATGTTATCGATCGCCTTTGGAGAAAACGAGCCTTTCTTTTCCTTAACGACCTGTTAAGGTCCTCCTTTCCCTCGCAAGTCTATAAAGGGTATTCTCGCCAACACCAAAACTGCTAGTCAGAAACTAGTCAGATATCGTCCGATACGCTGATACCAGTCTGATAACCAATCTCCTTTGTATTTGGTTATATTTTATCGTGATGGTTTGTTTCTAGAGGCCGCTCATACGGATGCCTCATACAGCATCTTTTGTCATTACAGCATTGTGTTTTGGAGCAACTGCACTTTGCATCTTTTTAATGATATCAGCATATGTCTGCCCGTCCCTAGCTATGACTTTGATGGCTTGATTCAAGGGTCTGTTTTTTGCCCTGATTTGTTCGGTTTTCTCATTTTTCCTTTCTTCTCTCTTCTCTTTCCTCTTTCTTTTGCTCCGGTGGTTTCATCCACGCCTCCTCTGCGTCATTTTCAACCACCCCTCTCTTTGATGCTCTGTTGCCTGTGGGGTGTCGACTACTGTGTCTACTATTCCCTTCTGTCCATCTTTTATCTCTCTTTAGGACTCCGGTAGGTTGTGTGTCTTTTTTTTCTCCTTTGTGCGGATATCTCGTCCAACCTTCATCCATTACTTTTGTTCTCCTATTCTCGTTTTGAGAGTTGGTGCAGGGTCTGTGCGAGTTATCTTCTAAGGCGTTATTCCATCTATTCTGTAAGGCATCAATGTTTATCCGAGCTTATGCCATTGCTTCTTTTACGTTCACCGGGTTATTTTTAGCAGAAATTTCTCCACCGTCTTAATATTTTCATTTAGCTCTTCTATAAATGCTTTCTGGTGCTTCCAGTTGTTGTATGGTATCCCATTTACTCTGCAGTAGGTATACTGTGGTCTTGTCTTCTTTTGGCCCTTTCTGTCTCCGACACCAGTCTCACCCTCTCCACAGCATTGCCATCGGACAGCGACGCCATGGGTCTTGATTGCTCATCCCCTCGCTTAAAGGGAGATGGTGGGGAAGTCTTAGGTCGCTTTAACCTCCTCTCGAATGGGTTCAGTTCCCTTTATTCTTTGTCTGTCAGCGAGTGGTCACCTCTTCATTTCGAGGTTCCCGCCGTGCTGTAAGTGTCGTCGTTCCGGTTTTTTTGTCTACCTCGTGTTTCGCGTCTATATCAATGAAATCACTAGCTCTTAAAGCATTAAAGCCACATACCTGTCGTACCAATGGCGATGTTTAGCCGCCAGGATCCGTACAATCTCAGGAGCAAGCGCGGAGCGCGTCTGTGGTTAACACCACAGACGAGGCATACCAACATTATTATTATTATTATTATTATTATTATTATTATTATTATTATTATTATTATTATTATTACTTATAGTTTAAAGGATTGACAACTGAGTCAGTTGTCGTTTTGTCGGTTCCGAAGTCTTCCTTTATGTTGTCTCTCATGCCACATCTGTCCCTAAGTCTTGAGAGATCTACACAATCTGTCAGAATATGTTTCACTGTCAGACGTCTTTCGCAGTTGCAGATGGGTTGTTCTTCATTTCTTAGTGTGTATGAAGTTATTCTTGCATGGCCTATTGTTAGTCTGGTTATGCACACTTGTTCTCGTCGAGGGTAGCTGCCAATTGGCGACCATTTACTGATGTGTTTAATCGGGTTTAGTTTCGTGTTAAGGCTGTTCCACACGGTTTGCCATGCTGTGAAGATGAACTTCGAAGCAGCATTTCTTGCATCTTGAGGTCGTACTCCAATATCCATATCTAATTGGTTGTTTACGATTTTTCTTGCTTCAGAATTGGCTTCTTCATTGCCATGTGTCCAGGGCGCGAGATGAACGTGACTGATGCTCCCCGCTGCTCTAATTTATGGCATGATATAAGAATAATTTGTAGTAGTGGGACTACAGTTTGGCGTCTGTCTATTGCAATGAGAAGACTAAGCAATTCTGAGCAGATAACGAATTTTCTTGAAGTGAGAGTTTCACAGTGTCGCAAAGATTGCAATACTGCATACAATTCGGCAGAGTACACACTTGCTTCTTGTGGTTCCAAGTGTCCAAGTTCTTGATATGTCCTCAGTTACAAATGCGCTTCCTACCCGATGTTTTGTTTTTGAACCGTCAATGTACATTATTGTGCGACATGTCATGTATTCTTCGAGAACTGATCGAAATCTGGCTTTAAAATCTATGGAAAGGCATTCTTTTTTCTTTACAATGGTAGTGTTGAGTCTAACGTCTGACATTTTCAGCATCCAAACGGGAATTTGATATGGGTTACGTTTGATAACTGGTAGTAGAACGTTGTTATAGCATTTGGCTATCTCCATTGCATTGATGTTGGCTGGACGAATAGCTGATGGTCTTCGATCGTAAGTCTTTGCCAAGTTAGGTCGAGTCATCAATGGTTTAAATGTTTCCGTTGTGATAGCATTTTTATCTATAGTTGAGTAGTATTGTTTGTATAATTACCTTAAACTTCACTTTCTGGCTGAGAAGTACACTGCACATCCATAATCTATTTTGGACATCACCATGGATGTGTTCAGACGGAGTAAGATGTCTCTATCTGCTCCCCAATTTATATGGGAAATGCATCCGATTACGTTCAGAGCTATTCTGCATCTACACAAGGTATATTCTAGAGGCTTATCTGTATCGGCTGAAAAGTCTAGAACTTGATGTTGTTGTTCTTTCTTTTTTCGTGAAAGTCTTTAGGGTGGTTTGTGTTAGTGGCTTTGGAGTATTGAGTTGCTAAAGTGTTGGCTATTATGTGTGTGTATGTGGTGTGCGCAGGGAATTTTGGTCTGCGCAGGGAATTTTGGTCTGCGCAGTGGACCGTGGACAGTGCTGCGGACTGTGTGATACTGTAGAAGAAGTGATCAGTGTAAATAAATAGTCCGATTGCAGAGAACAGTGTAAATAAATAATCAAGAGAACGGAGTCGCGTGTGTAAGAAAAATGAAAAGTGAAGAACACAAGGACTGTGTAATATACCTGAATATATATCAAGTAGTTTTTAATGTTTGTAGATTTTGGTGTATAATTCTTTACAAATAAACGTAATTGTTAAATTTTACCCGTGTGTGGTTTTAATTCATCACTGAGAAACGTTACAAAATTGTATAGATTATGCTTCTTCTAATATTAAGTTCCCTTGTTGCACTACGAAGTGGTAGGTTCAAAAGAGGGAAGAAAGTGAATCTCCCGGTTTAACACCTGATGCCATTTTAAAAATTATCTTGCACTAATCTTGAACTTATTTTATAAGCTGTATTTAATAATGAAATGCCCCTTTAATTTTTACACTCAATGTTACCACCTTTTTGAAAACTTGGGCATATAAGCCCATTTCTCCATTCTCTTGGTATTTCCATAAAATTCTAAATTTTACATATCATACTACGTAATACCTTCAAATATTCATTCCCTTCTTCTTTAAATAATTTTCCTATTAATCCATCTTCGCCTGATATTTTACCTTTCCTGATCAATTGTACAGCCTCAGTTTCCGCCAATGTTTGTGTCATCACTTGAATTTCCATATTAGGGTCCTCAAGTGGAGGATGAAATGCTAGAGGTTCATCTTCATCTTCATTAATCTTATTTAGAAGTTCTCTATAAAATTTAGCCCATCTTCTCATTACTCCTTTTTATCCTGAATTATTTTGTCATTTTTTATAAACTTCTTTTGTGTTGAATTGAATTGAGTAGAATTGAATTGAATTGAATTTGCCTTATTTAACGTGGCGAGACTCAGGCCCGCTCTTCCTTCTGACCACGCAAATTTGTGTTGATATCTTTTGGACATTTTTTACTGCTTAATGAAAATTTCTACTTTCATTCATATTATTAAGTTGTTCAATTTCCTCTATTTTAAATTTAAGAAATAATTTTGTTATTTTTTCGAATTATTATACTAGCCTCTTTTCTACTTTCTTTATACTTTTCTTTTCTCATTCTCGTTTGTCTTTGCATCACTATTTTCCTATTTTTATTCCTTTCTTCTAGTGCATCTTCACACTTTACACTTTGCATCTTCACACTTTATCATAGCATCTACCATTTCGTTTATATTTTACCTTGCCGATAGCTTTTTCTGCAACATCAGTTATGGATTCTTTAATGTATTCTCATTATTCTTCTACTGATTCTTTCTCCTTAAACCCTTCAGATTGTATTCAATTTTTTTTTTGTTTCTACACACTTCTTATTCAATGATACTGCATTCCATATAATTATTTTAATCCCTTTAACTCGTCCAGTAATTAACAGTTTCTCCTTCAATTAACATTTTCTCCTTTCTCTTTCATTTGCACCAGATAATGGTCCGAGCCACAAACTTTCTCCAATTGACACAATATACAAAACACATTTCCTTTTTTCTGGGTTAACCATAAATCCAGTTCCATATAAACCTCTCCTTTTTTCCAATCCAGAATTGTACGGTGTAATTTTTTTTTCAATTATCCCATGTGCGTTCCATCTTATTTCTTGAAGGGCAGTAAGGTCAAACTGATCCTTCCTTAATTCTCCCGCAATTTCCATCGTTTTTCCTGGTTGCTTCATTGTTCTAACGTTTCATGTTCCAAATTTCCACTTTCGTTTAGTCCGTTTTTCCTTGTCGGTTGGTAATACTAGAGGGGAGTTCCTGTTTCGAGGCATATCGCCTGTATTCGTGACGTTTTTTTCCGAGATCGGGTCGCCATTCTTATGCTCAACCCCCGCCCTGGAGAACCGGGTTTGATTTCAGGATGTCCTTTCCTTACGGTGACTGGTTTCTCCCACCTATGAAGGCCATCTTCCCCCTTATTTTCTGTCGGAGTTTTCCTTCCTTTAGTCCAATGCTGTCGTTTTAAGGCGGTGCCAGACTCTCCCCTTCCGCCTTTCCCCATTTGTTACTCTCTGAGCTCTCACCACAGAGAGCATCCAGGGGCCGCCGCGCGAAGAAGAAAGATAGGACTTTCTGACCTTGCTCCCACTTAGGGAATCCATATTACAGGGGGTATATCTGTTTTTTGTGAGCACTTTTAGTTTTGGAGATTTTAAATAATAATAATATTAATAAAAAATATAAATACAACAACAATAGTAATAATAATAACAATAATAAGAAACTCTTAGGTAAATAAATATTTTTTAGATAAATTTACAAATGACAACTTCAACGAATGGGAAATCGAACAGGCACCCCATGCCAGTAGACAGGGACCTCTTCTGTTGATTCTTAAAATATCTTACTTTAAAAAACAGTAAGTTTTCACATAAATACATTTTTTAATTATTGAGAACTCGGCTAAGTGTTATATGCTTAGAAATGAAAAGAATTTTATTGTATCGTAATATACCTGAAAATGGGGATGCAGAAATGTGGTTGGAAGACTGTCAGACATGTGCTTAATGTTAATTTTTACTTGTTATGGAATACATTAATATAAAACTTCTGCTGTCTAAAAATTTAAAGGGACCTGTTCTTGAGGAAAAATTCACTCAATTATTTTTCAGAACACTGACAAAAGAGAAATTAGCCGATAATATTGATTGCATATTTGTTGCCTTTAAAAAGTGACATAATTTTTGCTGTTTTAAAAATTATAACTGAAATTATTATTATAACGGAAATATTACTGTGCATAAAATAAGTATTAACGGGTGAATAAAGGTAGGCACACTCGTTCGTAGTAAACAACCCGGAAATTCATCGAAACCAGCCAAATATTTCTTTTTACATTACTATTCTGAAAGTTTCACTGGAAGAAGATCCGGAAACGAGTATCTTGCCAAAACGTTTAGGGGAACGTTGTTAGATAATCGCCTGTCTATTGTGCGTTATATGCTCTTGTGTGATAGTTTGATAGTGGCTTATCTGATAGTTTTCTGTCAGATTCTTGTGCTGCTTTGTTTTAATTAGAAATGCTTGGGGAACTCCAGTCCAACTTGGTTGCACAAGGGAACATTGATGAATCTCTTCAAAATTCAATGGGGAGTTCAGAAAATATTTTACCAGTTGATCCTGTGAATGGGAATAGCAGCGACAAGTGTTGTGACGTACATGAGTGTAGAAATTAATTATGAAAAAATTGATAAATTCAGATGTAATCTTTTAAATAATTCTACAATAAATATACACATTAATCACAATAACTAGTGTATAAATACGTTAACACTTATTAATATAGTTTCCCTTTTTCTCGCATAGGCATTTCTTCTTTGTTTACTCTGTATGTCACTTAATTCTCCCCGGCTTTATCCTTCCGTGATGCGGCACTTTACTTTCAGTGGGAATAGAAACAACCTTTAACATAGGAAAAAGTGTGATTGAAATCGCGCTTTAATAGTGTTTAATAGTAACAATATTTACTCAGCAGAATAGACTTTACCTCAAACTTAATTTTATGTGCGAAGGGCTTTTAATGTCACCTAATAAAGCACTGAAAAATGAAGTAAAAGTATTGTGTGGAAAATGTAATAATTATTACTTTCTGCAAAAGCGTACAAGAAATTGTGATATTTTGTGTTAAGATTTCATGAGGAATTACTTACATCAAGTGGAAGGGAGAATGGGAGGAGAGCGTCCCCCTCCATAACACTGACTCGTGGGGAAAGGAGAATGGGGGTAGAGCCTTCCCCCTCGCCCCTCCCCAACATTCTTCTTTCTCTACGAGTCAGTTTCACTCCCAGTCTGGTAACGACCGGCCGCACAGTAAGGTGAGCTGGATTCAGAACGGACGACTCCAAATGGATTGGGCAAATCTACTTGTAGTAAGTACTGATTTTTATTTTATGATCTAATTGTATATAATGTGTAAAGCATTTTATGAAGTTATTTTTACATGTAAAAATGTACTAACTCAGAAAATGAAAAGGCACACTTTTCGAAAGGTTGGTGTTAATGAATGTGAAATTTAACAAATGTTTTTATATTCCATAACAACTGTCTAAATAAAAAATGACTAATTTCTAAACCCCGAAAATTCGCAGGAAATTAGTTTGCCATGTCGATTTTTTAAAATTTTCGGAAATACAGAGAGTACCCCGAAATTGGTACTAGCACCACGTTCTTTACAGTTATTTGCTACATACGTGAAAAAATTAAGAAAATATTTAGAGCCGTCTCTGAGAAAATAATTGTTTAAAATTTAAACGTTGCCTCTGAAGCAAAATTCGCGAAAATATACATATTTCCGAAAAATGTAACATAACCATACTTGAAGATCTATTTGTGATAAACACTATTCATTAAGAACAAATGTATCTTCATAGCTATATTTGAAGGAAGATGGAGAAAGAATTGAATTTTTGCAATTTTCGAAATAGAGATTTCAAGGAAAATGAGACCAGCGCCATTCTCTTTAGCATCCTTTCCGCTATCAAAGTTCAAAATTAAATCCAAAATTGTAAAATATCCATTTCAAATTCAAGGGGTCGTGACATCAGCCAAAGCGATTGAGAAAAACAATTTTGGTGAAAATCCCTACTACGGGTTGATGACAGTGTTGTTTGCAGACGGTTGTTTGGGGACGGACGGACTCGTCCATCATTTCCAACGGACAACGCCATTCACTTCCGTTCTTTTATAACATTCTGTTTCTTTTCTTCTACCCCTTCTCCCTTCTATTTCACTGCCCCCCCATATGCTGAACGCCCACCCATGTGTTTGCCGTGCATGGTGAACAGTGCCTGAGGGAATGTGTGTTCTGGCAATTGAGGTACCCGTTTTCCAACTACTCCTTGTACTGCTTTCTGCATTGCATGTACGGATACGTTATTTACGTATTTTGGGAATATTCCTTGTAGGTTTTCAACACATGTGCTTTATCTTCCGACTCTTATAGACGGGCAGTCTGCAGCTAACCCACTCCCGAACAATCTGCTCGCACTAGGTCTTGTACTAAACTCCAGGGTGAGCGGGATGACCCCCCCCCACTATATCTCCCTGGCCACCCTGGCACCCCAGTGGGGTGTCTCCTTGTTGGACTCCATGGTGGGTGGGGAGCACCGAGACTAATCCGCTTCAATTCTATAGATCATGAAACAAACCGGAAGGAAGAGGCGATGTTTTGATAGAACGGTGGATTTGAGTAGTTTCTTCCTCAGGAAAGAAGAAAAACCAAGGAAGCCACGTTTTCTTGTGATGACGTGCACGGGAGAAGAGAAAATATTGAAAAGTATTAGTGCGGTTCCTTTCGCGCGAGCTATTGAGAACAGTTTCGGTAAGCCCCAAGCGGTGGTGCGTCAGAGGAATGGAACCATTCTCTTCGAAGCATGTACCAAATGAACAAATCGAAAAAATAATCGAAACTAAGTAAATTTCCCTGCCTCCAGATGGAATGTGGAATTCCACCCACCACAAAGAAATAGACCAACTCTTCAGACATCTTGCCTTTGTGTGAACTTCCGCATTGTATCGGTACCTATTTGCAACGTCTATGTCCCGCCTGGACAAGTAGTGTCGAAAGAGGAACTTAATGATATGATATCGCAGTTGCCAGCCCCTTTTCTTATTGTGAGAGACTTTAATGCCCACAATCACGACTGGGGTGGCACAAGGACCTGCTCAAGAAGCAATACACTTGAAAATATTGACAACCAGAATATACTTTTTTGAATACTGGGGAAAGCACACATTTTACTGTGTTTCCAAACACTTTCTCGTCCGTAGATCTGGCTTTCTGTAGTCCATCTCTCTCTTCTATCTTTCAGTGAACTGTCCTTGGCGACCTGCATGGCAGTGACCAATTCCTCATTCTGGTCAATTTCAATATTCCTAACTCAAATTAAAAAGGTTCTGACGATATAACGGCAAAGCAATTAAAATTGATTTTAAAAGACGCTCTTCCAGCACTGTCACATATAATAAACTATTCTTTAACAACCGGGTATTTTCCCCAAAGGTGAAAATTAGCTTACATACGTACCCTCCTGAAATGTTTAAATTCGTTAAATCCTTGTGATTATCTATCTATCAGATTATCTACATTATCCAAAGTCCTCGAAAAAAATTGGTCGACAACAAATGGACAAGTATCACGCTATTAATGGTGTTATGAATATTTTTGAATCTGTTTTTAGGGAAGGTGGAAGTACGCAAACGGCTTTGCTATGAGTAACCGAAGATAATCGTCAATCTCTGGATGATGGCAAAAAAACGACGCTAATGCTTTTAGATTTTAGCAAAGCTTTCGATCCAGTAGACCATGGCAGATGATCATCATCATATGTATGCATACGACTTACAGATATACGACACCGGGGAACGTTCTGATGTGTTCTATTGGTTAGTAACACAAATCACGGTTTGGCCTCTTTACTTGAATGGTCAGAGAGAAACGGCCTTAAGCTTAATCCATTAATATCTCAATCAATTATAATTGGGTCCTGCCGGTCCCACAAAGTACTTCAAAATATAAATATATTCCTGATATAGTGAACATCACCACTGTTACTTTCTGCTGTCAAGCTAAAAATCATGGTTATATGAAAATTAAATAATACAAAAAACATAGAAAAAATAAAATAAAATAAAAAATTACATATATTACTAAATTGGGAATCTCATGCTCGGGAAACTTGCCGCAAAGTGTATTCCTCAATGTACTCCCTAAAATATGCTTTCAAATGCCTTCCACCCAAAACCAAAGAACTAGTAAAATCCTTTTTGCTACTTGATTACGATGATATTGTGTGGTAACGTAAAGAAATCAACCGCTAATGCTCTTCAAAGAGTTCAAAATGATTGTGTTAGGTTTCAATATAATATCAGAAAGTATGATCACATATCGGGATACTACAAAGCAAATCGCATACTAAAACAAAAAATTGCCTTAAATTTTCAATAAGAAGTCTTATTTTGCGACTGCAATTTTTTTAGCAATCTGGATTTACTTTTTTGAACAAAACATATGAATTGGTGTAAATGTGTCTATATTATTAGAGATTAACAATAGGTTACCACCACCGCGAGAGATGGCTCAGAACATCAACTGGTGCCCCTCTGCAGTACCTCTGACAGGGAGGTCCTAGGTTCGAATCCCGACGGTGGCAGAATATTTCAAACTAGCTTGTCCGCTTGGTCAAAAAGTCAGTCGCTGTCAGGAGGAGAAAACGGCTGGCTGCTCTGATCGGTAGTTTTCTGTATTTTCTCCGATCAACACTAGGCGACTGCAGGAGGAATACACTAACAAATGGGCCACGGACCGCGCGCGATCTTCCTTGTCCTATCCTCTCCCTTACACACTTCCACTAATAGTATTCAGAAAATATTTTACCAGTTGATCCTGTGAATGGGAATAGCAGCGACAAGTGTTGTGACGTACATGAGTGTAGTAATTAATTATGAAAAAATTGATAAATTCAGATGTAATCTTTTAAATAATTCTTTTTACATTACTATTCTGAAAGTTTCACTGGAAGAAGATCCGGAAACGAGTATCTTGCCAAAACGTTTAGGGGAACGTTGTTAGATAGTCGCCTGTCTATTGTGCGTTATATGCTCTTGTGTGATAGTTTGATAGTGACACGCACCACTAACACGCACTACACAAGCACACATGCCAGGAAACCGGTCGGGAGCTTAGAGTTTGTCCCGACTGGAGCGGAGCTCCGTTGTGGGAGATACCTAGTTTGGGAAACCTCCGCTAGCCAATGGTTGGTCGTCGCCGGATCTCGCCATACAGACCTCCGCCACCTTCCGAGCAAACGCATGCACTACACTCACGGCATAATGACCCTGGTAGTTGACACTCCCGGAAACACTAACAGTGAATCGATCAATAGGTACCACATGTTTTTCTTTTCGATGAATTAGATCTGATCGTATCAACAGCTCCCTTAGTACAAATATTCGTTCTCATTATTTCTGTTTTTTCTTCAGACTCGAACCTTCTTGCATCGTTGGTAAATGTGGTTTCAAGCACATTCTTGTTTTTTCATGGGACATGCGACACTAATTTAGGATCACTCGCAAAAGCGAAAGTAGAATAGTTGTCTGATATATCCTTTGTCGGGGGAAGTTTTGCCGGTAGAGAAGATATGTTTGCCCGCATAGTTCCAACGAGTGATGTCCCGTTTCAGAATATCCTGACACAACTGGTATAATGTAAAGAAATTGTTACAAGTTATATTGTGGCCCTTCAATCGTGAGGATAATTGTAACAGAACTTCCATTCCCAGATTTTAATTTCTAGGTTGCCCTTCTTGTCTCCGAGTGTAGAGTGGACATCCCACATGAAACGGGTTTCATTGACATAAAACTCCCAAAATTCTCCTCTGTTCATGGCAGGTCTTTGGCATGTACTGCCAAAATGGACATGCCTCGAAAAACGACTGATTATGCATCGATTGCTACGTACAAATCCGGATTATACAATATAAAAAGAGAAAAAACACATCTGAATACTACGTTCAAGAATTACGAGTAGAAAGTCTCGCCACGTAAAATAAGGCATTAATTCAATTCAATTCAATTCAATTCAATTCAATTCAATTCAATTCAAAAAATCGTTTTGCCGGAGTATAAAGAGCTGATATTTTCCAAGAGAATGAAGCAGCTGTTCGTAGAAATTCGATAGTATATTATTCTATATGTCATCGTACACCTTGTAATCGTACACCTTATTAAAAAATAAAGTCTCCGATGAAAATAAGATCCTTCCGTAGCTAATTTCTATGAATTCACCGAGTATTACATCAAATGTTTAACGACAGTTAACATGAGAATTGTGACAGGTCCATATGAACCCCAAGAACTTATGTGAAAAAATCATAATTCCTGGTAAAAATGAATTAATAACATATTATACATGAGATAAAAGTGACACAATAATAGCCAGGAAGGTATAGAACGATCGCACAATTTGTTAAAGCTGAACGAGAAATTTAAATTTTGGGTCGAAATGGTTCCGAGGACCACAGCAGAGTTAATAAAATCGTTTTACTCTCCTTTCACATTCATTAGTTAAGTAGGTAATAATAGAAACACGGAACAATAAATAACGTAATAGTTATGCTACCTTTATGCAAAAAATATCTAAAGGCAAAAAACCTATTTAGGGTTCACACTATTTTCTTTCGCACACATGAATTACTTAGTGCACTCTATCACAGGGCCCTGTATGAGTGACGAGGACTGAATCGCCTGTATACTGGTAATGCAATTTAACATTGATATTTTTTTATTTCATTTTTCTTCTTTATCTCTTCTTTTCTTATTTCCAACCAAAACAAAAGACTCTCCTTGCAAAACTCGACTCAATTTACCACCTCTAGAAAAGAATTGTATGAGTAGAATTTACACGCCAAAAATATTGTTCCAGTAATATACATTCACAACTGCCAGAGATTGTTCCAGTCGTTAAATCTTACAACATGAAAGGATTTCCCTTTTCAAATAAATCATGGGTATCTAGTAAGAAAATCACTTTAAATGTTTTCCTATTTTATTAAATTTGTCTAAAATAAAAAATGTATCCCCTCCAGTTTTAAAGAAAATGTTATTCTTCCGTGAGTAAAGAACATGATTTTGTCATCACAATTGAAGCGTTAGCTTCGACCGTCCGATCTCTATAAAACATTGAACGAAAAGATAATTTCGAATTCTTAATATAGGAAAACATTAAAAGATTCCGGTCTCTGAAGTTTAGATTTAATGGTGTCATTGATCTTCAACCCCAAGAATATTATATCGGCGGGGGGGTCACTTTCCCCGGCCCGGTCTGACTTCATTGACCGTGTGTGGTAAAAAATCGAGTCGGGGCACAAGCAAAAGCCAAAACGTTAAAGAAAACTCGAGATGTTTTTAAGAAAATATTTTTTAATTTATTTTTAGTCTCATGATCAACGTGGTTATTATCTACTCTTTCTGTTGCAAATACAACAGAAAAAATTGAATTTATTTTTCACTTAAAAATCACTTTGTCTTACTTTTGATTAAATTTCTTTAAGAAAAGTATTTAGCTTCAAAAATGAAGTTTTAGACGACAGTGAAAACAATTTGAACTGTTGCAATTTTTAAAAATTCAAAAGTTGTAATGAAAATCTGACCTTTACCCTACAGGCATTTCTCTCTTTTCAAGCAAAAAATAAGGAAAATAATTGCGTTGATTTCAGATAATTTTGAAAATTTTCTAGGGGCTTCATGTAAAAGATTTACAGAAATTAAAGATGCGAATCAAATTCGCAGGGGCTCGAGTAAAGGGTTAGAATCAATAAGAGAATATCGGTTTTGGTATAGGTTTAAGCGCTACTGTTGTTCATAGACCGGCAGATTCAAAGACGAAAAGAACAACTGTTCCATAAAACATTCCTTCGGTATCAGGGATACCTAAACCTTCTATATCCATCAAATCTCGACATCTTGCAACATTCCATAGTTCATGAGTAGTATAGAAAAAGGACGTACTGGACCAGATTTATCAGACCCACAATTTGCCAATTTTAAAATTTCCCCCTTTTTTCATTAAATTTTTATTAAAATACTCGAATTTATTGATATTTCTATATTTATATCACGAAATATACTCATTTTTACGTGGTTTTGAGGTGTGGAAATTTGTGAAAATTTGGAAAAAATCCTACACCTGAGTTATTCCAAAATATCGTTTTAACAAAATGTCATATATTCAATGATAGGCCACCTTTTTATCATTCATTCATTCAATTGTGTAAAAAATTTAATTTAGTAATATCCTCTGCCATAAATCCTTTATACATTAATTTCAAATTCTTAGCTTTTGAAAGATTTTTATATCGTTTTCTTTTCAATTAGCATATCGAGTAAGTAAAATTACATTAAAACCCATTGGAATATTTTTATAGCTTTCGAAAGCTTTTGACGTTATTGACCATAACACTTGCTATCTAAATTACCTTCTTATGGAATGCGTGGTATCGCCCTAGATTGGATAACCTCGTACCTTAAGCATCGATCTCAAAGAGTAGAAATACCGTACTCGCACGAAAGGACATTATTTACTTATCTTTCCAATTATTTGCCAATTGAATATGGGGTTCCGCAAGGCTCGATCTTAGGTCCTAATCCTCTTTCTGTTATACGTAAACGATATGCCGTCGTCTATTAAAAACGGAAAAACGGTTCTGTTTGCCGATGACACGAATGTTCTTTGCAAAAAAAAAACAATGAATAGTACGATTTAGAAGTTTCAAATTCGTTTGGTAATAACAAATTAATAGTTAATAAAGTAAAAACAGTGTCAATGCATTTTTGCATTTCAAATCAGCAATCGCATGCTTAATTGAAAATGAATTATATTATATGCAATTAGCTGATGAAAGATTAAATATAATTCTGTGCAATTACCTTATGTTCAGGTTAGAAAATTTCAAGGTCTCTCAATTCAGCCAAAACTCCAATAGAATGTACATATAACAAAATTAAACACTGAATTAGTTCATTATGTTACGCATTCAGAATTCTATCAAATTCTGTCATCTTTCGTGCAGCTCGTTGAGTTTATTTTGCAAATGTACAAAACCCGCTTTAGATATAGTATAAAATTCTGAAGAAACTCATCATGTAGTACATAGACCTTTAAATTGCAAAAGAAAATTATCCGAATAATGAAAAAATGCCATCCATTACCCTTGCAAGCCTCTCTTCATTGATCTTGGAATCTTACCACTGTAGTGCCTATATATTTACAAATCTGTAATATTTGTCAAAAGTGACTTACTTAACGGTGGGAACATATTTTCGTGCAATACTGATATTTATAATTACAACACACTTCGTAAAAATCACGTTCATCAAGTGTCAGTATCAACAGTTCACTATCAGAAATCCACATACAATGCATGTACGTTACTTTACAACGCACTGCCAGATGACAGTAAACAATTGAAGTCGGTTCACAAATCAAAGTTAAAAGTCAAATCTTATCTGCTGCATAACTATACTGATTATCAAAAAGAAAAATAATGTTTATTTTAACAACACAATGATATATAATGAATTAGTTTACATTTGTATTGTAGAAAGTTTTTTCAAAGACTTAATATGATTGTAACAAATAATGTACTTCAGCTTCCGGGTCAATGACCCGTATCTTGATCAGGTTATTGTGCAGTTTCCCTGATCCATTGAGCAAATGCTGAGATGGACCCTTGCTTTGCTTCTGGACGTAAATGTAGCTTCATTTTGCGCACGTTTTGTTGAACTCTCCTTTTGCTTGTAGTGGTAAGAGTAGATAAGGGCGAGTTTCTATTTTCTTAGGAATGCAGAATAATAATACTTGCAATTCGTGTACCGATACAAATAAGTTTTCTATAACTCGGAAACAAAAATGATATATTCAAATATTGCTAATCTCGCGATTTTTAAAATTTATTTTTTATTTATCTATGTTAAACTTTTACTCATCTTTCAATTATTTGTAGTTAAAATGACTGGAAGGGATTCTGGAACTCAAGAAAACGTGCGCAGATAATCTTCTCCCCCTACGTCACATACAGTTTTTACTGTTTTTTGACTAAAGAAAGAAAAAAAAGACTTTGTTTATCAGTTTTTAGATCCAATGCTATTTTATTATTTCCATATTTTGTATTTACGTTTCTTATATGAACAGTAGGATATTCACGATTTTATATTAGTTCAGTTATTTTTTTTTTAATTTTAACATGGTATGTAGCTTGGTTCCGTTTCGTTACAACGTCCATTTAGAGGGATTGGTTGACTGATTGGGGACTGGTTGACGCCATATTACGAGACTGACGCATCTGGTTGTTCTCTTAATTTTTTTTGACTTCGTCTACTATTTTTAGCGGTTTGACTATATTTAAAGATAACATATTCAGGACAAACCAAAGGATAACGAACTTTAAACGGTTACTGGAACCTAATCGAACTTACGTTTTACGAGTTGGAGTCAAAACCTATTAACTGTTCAGTTTATTATCTTTGTCTTAGCTGGTGGGCATCACTCTGGGCCTGCTTTTCGCTCTTCCCAGTTTGGGTGTGTGGCACTAGCGTGTAATAAATTAAAGGGGAGGGGGAGGGGGGAAGGAATCTCTCGCTACTCCGTACGTGACTGTGTTCTGAGAGAAGGGACGGGAAGGGGGGGGGAGAGAAGAGGTGGACATTTTTTGGTAGTTAGTCTTTGATGTCGTTGCCCAGGTCGCACAGTTGTAAGTCAGTATGGGTTTAATATACGTCTTGTATATGTAGAGTTTGGTCTTGGTGGGTGTGAGTGGGTGTGTCAGGACAGGTGTGAGGGAGTTCAGTCGTCTGTTTGCTTTTTTGGTAACTGTGTCAACATGTCTGTTCCATGAAAGTTTGCGGTCAAGAGTGATGCCTAGTTATATTATCTCCTTTGTCCAGTCAATTGTAGCGTTGTCTATAGTGAGCGGGGGTGGTGTTGGATGCGCCTTGCCAGGAAGAATATTGCTGCACTTTTGCGGGGGTTTAGTCTCAGGGTATTGTCTTTTGCACAGGTAGTTATGTCGTCTAAGTCATTTTGTAGTATTTGGGCCGAGTGAGGTAGTCTACGTTTTGTCACTGCCAGAGCTGTATCGTCAGCGTATATGTAGTCGTTTGTCTGAGGTGAGGTCGGCAAGTCATTCGTGTAGAGGGAGAAGAGGATAGGGGAGAGGACGGCTCCTTGCGGGACGCCGGCGAGGATGAGTCTGAGGAAGGAAGAGGAGTTGAGGTGGTTGACATAAAAAGAGCTGTCGGTCAGGTAGTTGATGATGCTTGGGAGGAGGAAGCGGGGGATATGTGGGGTGATTTTGTAAATTAATGTATTATGGTTAACAGTGTGAAAGGCAGTTGTGAAATCAAGAAAAATAGCTGGTACCGGTTGTCGCTTTCCTTCCTGTAGTCGCGTCGCAATGTCGGAAGTTAGGCGTAGCGTTTGTAGTCCAGTCGATCTGTCTGCTCGAAAGCCGAATTGTGTCGGTCTGAGTCGTTCTTCTAGTATAGGGCATAGTTTTTGCAGGATGATGCGTTCAAATATTTTGCCTAAAATAGGGTGGAGGCTGATCAGTCTATAGTTGTCAGGATTTTGCAGGGACTTGCTGGGTTTGGGGATCATTCTGATTTTGGCAATTTTCCAGGAGTTGGGGGAGTAGGAGGTATTGATACAGGCGTTTAATACTTTGGTGATGAAGTCAGTCACATTTTTGGTCAGGTTTTTGAGGGCGTTGGCTTTTACTCCGTCGGGGCCGGTCGCTTTGCCGCCGTCGAGGTTTTTCAGTTCGTTCGTTACGTCCGTGTTAGTTATAGTCCAAGGTGTTTGTTCGTGGGAGATGAGGCGTTTTCATGAAATATAAGATGGTGGATGAGGGGAGGGGTGCGGTGAATCTTGTTTGAAGTTTGTCTGCAAAAAGTTCTGTCATCGTCTGTGGGTCGTAGGTTTTGGAGCCGTCGGGTCGTAGTAGTGGCGAGATGTTATGCGAAGTTTCTTTAAGAGATTTTATTAAAGTCCAAATTTTGCTGGGGTGCGTAGTTAGATCTGTGATAGTTTTCATCCAATTTTTTGCGCTCATAGTCTATGAGTGCGTCGTATAGCGTTCGTTTGTAGTATAAGTACGTCATTTTGTCTTCGTGTCGACGTGTGTTGTAAAAAGTTTTTTGAGTCTTTCGTTTGTAACGTAAAAGTAGCAGTATGTGATTTGGTAGTTTTTCTTAAGAGTTGTAGGTGAAGCAGGAAGCTTTCCGAAAGGAGCGATTGATTTGGAGGGTTAGGTGTTTGATGGCCTGGTCAATTTCAGTTTGATTTGTTAATGCATTTGTGGATTTGACTTTTTTGGAAATGAGGTGTTTGAATTTGCGCCAGTCAGTGGAGATGAATCGGGAGGGGAAGTTGAAGTTGGGGGATGAGGTGTCTGTGGTGAAGAGGATTGGGAGGTGATCGGAAGTGAGTTCAAGATTGGGATGAGGGGTGCTTATTGTGATATTGGAGGAGTGAAGGGCGAAATCCCGGATGTCGTGAGGAAGGTTACGGACAAGGTTCGTAGGTTCTGCTGGCGCTGAAAGGGTTACGTGTGTGTTCATGTCGAGGTGTCTGTAGAATTTGTCCGTTGATGTTGATATGTCTGCAGCCCCAGATAGTTGATTTTGAATTTATGTCGCCTGCTAGTAGAACATTGTCACGCGTGAGTAAAGTCATGTCGCTGCCTAGTAGCGGGAGTTGAGGAGGTATGTAGATGGAAGCTATTGTGAGAGGTCCGTGGGGGGTGGGTATTTGGATTAAGGTGTTCTCGATGTGGGTGGTGGGGGCGGAGGGGAGTTGGGTGTGAGGGATGCCTTTTTGGATACAAATTGCAGTTCTACCGCCGGGGATGGAGCGGTCGGTTCGGTAGGTTATGTAGTTGGGGATGCTGAAAGGGCGGGATGGTGTCAGGTGCGTCTCTTGTATGAGTAATACCCCGACGGAGTAGTCTGTCAGGTATTTTTTATGCCGGTCAGCTTTCGAGCGAGTCCGCCTTTGGCATTCCAGGAGGAAATATTAAGAAGTCGTCGTCTGATGTGTTTAAAAATGTTCACAAACTTTGCTGATGACAGCGATGATTTTGGTCATGTTGTCAGTTGGTGTTTTACAGATGGTGATTATGTCCTCGATGGTTGTAATGAATTGGGTGATATTTCAGGATTTGAGGAGGGAGATAAGTTCTTTAAGGTCGCTGAAGGTGGAGGTAGGGGAAGGAGTACGTGTAGGGGTTAAGTTGCTGGTTCGGGAGGAGTAGGATTGTCGTGAGTTGGTCGTGTGTGCAGTGAAGGTTTGCTGGAATGCGGTGGTGTTAGTTTGGGGGAGTGGTGGGAATTCAAAGTTGTTGGGGGCTGGTAAGGTTTGTCCATGGCTCGTTGGGTTTGGTCGAGGTTGTTGGAGTACTTTTTGTCAGTCTTGTTTAGCTTTTGTCAGAACGGGGCAGTCGGGAGAGTAAGCAGGGTGGCCGTCGTGGCAGTTTGCACATTTGAATGTCTGGTTAGTGCAAGTCGAGGTATGGTGGTTTTCGCTGCATTTCGTGCATATTGTTCGTCTGTGGCAGTAATGTCGGGTGTGGAAGAGCATCTGGCAGTTGTCACAGCGGGGAATGCGATCAGTCTGGTTGTACTCGTAAATGGTGATTTTGTGGTGTAGTAGGTAGTGAATGTTTGTCCTGATTTGTCCTATCTCCTGTTTGTTTGTCTCGATAACGTATAGTCCTAGTCCAACCAAAGCTGGTGTCGGTCCTCTTTTTCATTTCTAAAACATGGTGTACTTTGTAAGGGAATTGGGAGAGGGCAGTCAAAACGTCAGTCGTGGGGATGTTGGGGGATATTCCTTTGATAACACGTTTTGCGTGTCGTTCTTCAGTCGTTCTGTGGTGGTGGTAGTAGAGGTTGCTGTCAAAGTACCGTGTCCGTATTTTGGGGTCCAGTTCTATGGCCTCCAGAGCTTTCAAGATTTTCTGGTGGGCGTCGGTAGTTTTTGCTTGGAGGATAAGCTCCGACCTAGTGCTTTTAGCTAAGAAACTATTGGGCAGGTGTTGTTGGAGGTCAGTTAAAAGTCGTGTGGGGTATTTTAGTCCGTTATTGTCTATATGGATGGCACCTATTTGAGGGCGTCTTGAAGGTGTTGGGGTTGTCTCTGTGGGAGTCGGGGCTTCGGTGTTGCTAGTCCTGTCTTGGTCAGTTTCTGGTGGCGTCATTACACTGTAGCGGTTGTCAGTAGGTAGTGGCGTAGGCACGTTAGGTGGGCAAGCTTTGGCTGTGTGATACCGCTTTGGCACACGAAAGCCGTCTTCCGTAGTAGTATCAGTCGTAGTAGGGCGTGGTGCAGATTGGGAAGTGTGGGCTGAGGAGATATTGGGAGGTTGGATCGGGGATGTTTCGTGAGGATGGGGAGCCACGCTAGCGCCACTCACCAACTGCTGCTGTGTGCCCGGTGGAACCTGGTGATGACTTAAAGAAGAAGAAGAAGAAAAAGAAGAAGAAGAAAAAGAAGAAGAAGAAAAAGAAGAAGAAGAAAAAGACGACACTCCCTCGAGGTTTCGGCGCCTCTTCCGATTTACTGTGTCTCTGCAGGCATCGGAGCTAAAAATACGATATCTATGGCGATTTTTAGTAACCTATATACTATAAGTATATAACTTTTCCATAAAAAGCAGAATATGACATATTAAAAAGACATTGCATGACCTTACCGTGAGGATGTTCATATGGAATGCCTGTTGCGATTGAGCAACTCTGTTACGAGCCGTTGTGTTGAGTCGGCATCTACTATCACCAACCAAAATATACCTTGCGACCGTGCATCAACGTCTGCGCGCATGCGAGTGAGCAGTTCTGAATTTTGTTCCAGGCCTTCGGTCATGTTGTGTGCATATAGTACAGAGTTGTGTGCGGGCAGGGGGGACGTAACGACCGTGCATCGGAGTTGCCCTGAGCGGGGTGGAGGCCGGTGCCATAGCAGCGCCGCGCAGGGACAAAGGGCGGAACGAGATTCTTCACCTCTGCGAACAAGTTAAACTTATTAGATTAGCAATAACAACGAGA
>BOPP01000027.1:9253-29783 GCA_017312745.1 Gryllus bimaculatus | reverse complement strand
GATTTAGCTGGCGGAATTTCATGTCTTTACTTCAACTAATATTTCTGAGATTATATAGGGAATTTCAACATACTCATTTTCCCGAGACAAAACATGTTATCGCCGCGCACTGATTGCTAGTTATATTGCATACTCATGGTTTGAAAAATGATTCTCCACTTGGTTCATAACGTACGAAGCGTCACATTATCGTTTACCATCTCTTGAAATGAATAAGTTTACTCTTGATTACTTCCTTTGCTATCATAATATTATTAGGTCGATATTTTTTGTTAGTAATAATGTTTTAACTCTTCGTATATTTTATTTTGCAATATTTTTACAGATAACGTACGACAACGAAAGTTTGCAATGTGGCCTGTAGGTTATTTACACAATATGGCTGTTTGTAGGCGACACCCATTGTGGCAAATGGAAAATTTAAAGGATTCTATGGATGGCTGGTGGAAGGGCATGCAGAAATTTTTCCTGTCGATTATGGCTGGCTTGCAGTTAGTGTTAGTTCTTTTAAAAGTGAGGAATATATAAAAGTTTTTATATTTAATAACTTAACCGAATAACATAGGTATCAATGTATATATTAACAACTGAGATTCTATGGTACATAGTTATTTCAAAATACAGTTATTGGCTAATTTCATCTTTATATTTTAAATAGCTATTAATATTTCTGTCACCATCATTTTGAATTATGATTTACAGAGACCCAAAGCATCAATGCCATATAATATCTGGTATGGAGAGGATGGTTCCCTCAAAAGTCTAGGCTCCTTTTGAGCTTGTGGAAATTGAATTGAAAGCCCAGAATTAGCACCAGGTAATTAATGTGGAAGATTTTATCACATTTCTTAAATTATTGATATATTAGATGATGCTTATTAATTCATTACCATTATTTATAGGCTATACAATTACTTTGAAAACTTTATCTCCTAATCGCTACACTTTTCTTTTTACAGTTATTGGATTGTGCATACTCAGGAAAAGAGCAGATTGCAGCGTTCACACTGCATAGACTGACCAACTATAAAACACAAATTTTGGTGCTGCTAAAACCAACAAATTGTGTAGTATCATAACATGTTGACACTAAGTGCCATCCTAATTTTAAGGACTGTGATAATTAATGAAACTGTTTTTCAAGTCAAATGCATTTTCGCAGGGTATTTATAAACCTTCCACTCATTTTCTAGTTTCAAAAACACACTTCATTTATAGAGGGCACTTGAAAGCTGATGAATCTCCACCATTTTTTCAGCAATACTTTCCTGCTTGTACTTGTTAAGTTTTAATCATACATCTGCCTCAATACCAGGACACTTACAATACCTACCTGTTGCTGTCTTATTGCATGACAAAATCCTGTTTATATCACTTTTTAGTAAAATTTCCCACGTTCAAGTAGTTAGGATATGCAAAACATTTTCATCTGCATAAAGAATGTATTTTGAATCATTATTTAATTCTTGATAGATTTTTGCATAAATATCTCAGAAATATATGAAGCAGTAATTGAAATTAATACGTATTTGATTACCCAGAAAAAAATGCATCAGAATAGAATATTGTGAAGATAGAAACTTCACAATAGAAACTATTGATCTATTTCTAAATGAAATTACTCCTTGAATGTGATTGTTCTACAAAGAAGAACATTGCTCACAGATGTAATTTCATGTAACATTTTCATAAAATTTGCTGCCAAATGCTATGAGGTTCTCCACTTAAATACTCTTATTTTATATTGATTGTTTCATAAGATGTATTTAATTCAGGCAGTAATCTTCATTGCACCACATCTATAATTTTCAATTCACAAAAGCTACTAAATATTTTTAAATTGTTTAATTAAATGTTTTAAAGATCAATATTGAGAGGAGAAACAGATTGGTTAAGCAAAATCATCTCTAGTTCACTATCGCAGAGTGTATAAAAGATTTGAAAAATTTCAACTATTCGCAACTTTGACATACAGGAAAGGATTTAAATACACATGCATTTTTTAACTTCCATTTTTAATGGAAAATCAAACACCATGCTTGTATTATAAGTGAACTCTTGCTCTATTTAGATAAAATGTAAAACATATCAGAATTGCTTTTTTCAATTGTTCTTTGATTTTACTCAAAATTACAAACACTTACTGATATTTTCTGAAATAAATTTAACGGGCATACTATTTTAAAAATCTAGTTTGGAGAAATATTTCTTAAGAAAAAATGTACTTTAATAATGAAAGACAAGTTTAGGAGGGCATTGTAAAAAAATTTTAAAACAATTGTAAGTCTCACCAATTCAGAGACTTTAATGGGGCATAATTGGAAAAAATTTTCTGTAACATTTTTAACAGTTTATTCATCCATTAGAAAAAAAAGTTGAACAAAACAATAGCAACCATGGCTAGCCTATAATACAAAATTTGAAAATGTTAGCAAGGGCTTTAATGTAAAGTACTAATATAATTAATATTATCTATTCTGTAACCTTGTAATATATTATTATGAACTTTACTAGAATTCTTTTCTAAAGATAGAAAATATTTTGGATGCTGTACTATTTCAAATTAGAAATGAGATTAGGTATGTAATAATCCACCACTTACATTATATCAGTGTATAACTGTTGTTATGGGGTTCCAGAAGAAAAGTCAAATTGGGGCCTCTCATTCCATTTCAATATTTAGTTGGGGTGGGCATGTGTCCTCACTGGACTTCGACTTGAAGGCTCTCGAAAACTCACTCTACCAGTGGCACTAGCCTAGCTACACCCACAGATTATTATTAATGAAGTTTACTTTGTCTCTCTGTTACATATTTGGGGGCACAAATAGGTAGTTCATAGGGAAAAGTGGATCGATATTAGTAGGTTGCTAAAGTTTCTACATAGTCTTGTACATAGAATGTCGATCTTGCTTCTACGTAGTTCTATTCTGACATGTATGTTGATTACTTTCATCCTTGCATCAAAATTAGTATTTCTAAAATAAAAACATGCCGTATCATTTTGGGGAACACGTAGCTACTAGTGGCATACTGTTACCTAGGTGTCCATTTTCATAAGTAAATAACATAAACAATTAAGAATTTTGCTTTACTAATATATCAAAGCAAAGCTTATTTATTAATATAATTACAAAGCTCACCTATTTTTCAAACAGGTAAGATAAAACTTCAGATAAGAATACCTTCCAAAATGCACAACAAATAATTACATCCTTGAAAGGAGCCTACATCCTGAGAAATAGTTAGGCTGTTAAACCTGAAAACAAAAATGGATTGGCTGGAAACAAGTTAGTTTCTTATTCTCTCATTGCAATGCCTGTTTTTCATTGCTTTCAGGTACAGAGGTAATCACAGTGTCTCAATGTCTTTTTTGCCTCATATTCACTCCACAATATAGTTAAATTTACAGTGTTTGTTGATTTTGTACCACAGTTTCATTTTAATTTTTATGACAGAATATTATTATTATTACTATATACTTTATGATGATTAATGTAACTAAATAATTTAGCCTATTGAAGAGGAGAAAATAAGTCAATTACCTAAAGAGAACAAATTTGCCTATTCAACAATTTTGTATGTGATGAAATTGAATTGAATGAAATATTTATTTCTTAATTAATTTATTACAAGACATACTTACAAATTAAAATTCTGTTGTCATTTCTATTGCAAAGTGAGAATCAACTTTTACCAGTTCCATGCGATATGATCTTCATTAAGCTCTAAAACTGTTGATTCTCAAGAAATATCATCACACATTTTAAGGAGGAGGTTATACACAAAGATAGCTCATTCATAACATCCAGAAATATTAATTTATTTAAATGATATTTCCTTTGCCTTAAAGGACAGCATCTTCCAGTGGTAGTACAGTAATTAAATGATATTATGATAATGAAACCTTAACTTTAAAACTGAATGTGTGTCCAGATGACCTGCAAAACTTTGTAATCAATAATTGGATTTTGATGAAGATTTCTCCTCTGACACATAATGAAATAATTTAACATGATACTTTTATCTCAAAATTCCATCATTTTTTAAATTTAATTTTTTACAAAACTTATTTCAATTCAATAAGAAAAATAGCTGGGTAGACCAAGAAGTGTGCGGACTGGGAGGGCAGGCTGGTCGGGACGAAGCCAGGCAGGGCAGATAATCTCTTCCGGGGGCTCGGAGCGGTCATCACATGGGGCCCTTATAATGCAATTCACTCCATTTTTCCATCTCGATTTTCATTAGTGTCGGAGAAATTGTTCAAATTTAATGTTCTACTCAGATTGGGAAGCCAAACAATGTCTGTTAGGAAACATTCTATATGTGACTTAAACCATGCGGGAAAATAGTACTTAATTGTTTACATTGAGATTCAGCAGTAAAAGGTAAGCAACATAAAACTAAACTAATAACTTATATCTTTTATTAATATGCATAAAAGAAACACATGCAAGAAAAAAGGTCTAAGCTAAAGAATCTACATTGAGAACAATAACTGGGCATAATATTTTTTTTTCTCTCAACGGCTTCCATCCTGCCAACAACCGGCTACCCCTTTACATTCCGATGTAACAAATATTCGACCAAACATTATACAACAACACACTTGCGAGTTCCTCTGATCTGGTGTCAGCAAAACGCGAGGCCCTCAGCGACAACACGTTCATCAAGTGTCGGTATTAACAAATCACTATCAGAAATCCACATACATTACATGTACGTTACTTCACCGCACTGCCAGATGACATTAAGCAATTTATGTTGGTTCCCAAATTTAAGTTAAAAGTAAAATCTTTTCTGCTGCATAACTGTTTCTATACAATTAGAGACCACATTGATTATCAAAAAGAAAAATAATGTTTATTTCCACAAAACAGTGATATATAATGAATTAGTTTATATTTGTATTGTATATTTTTTTTAAAGACTTAATATGTTTGTAACAAATAATGTACTTCAGCTTCCGGGTCAATGACCCCCATCTCGTTCAGGTTTTTGCCCAGTTTCCCTGATCCATTCAGCAAATGCTGAGATGATCCCTTGTTTTGCTTCTGGACGTAAATGTAGCTTCACTATGCGCACGTTTTGTTGAACTCCCCTTTTGCTTGTAGTGGTAAGAGTAGAGGTAAGGGCGAGTTGCTATTTTGTTAGCACAGCAGAAAAATCGTACTTGCAATTCGTGTACCAATGCAAATAAGTTTTCTATAACTCAGAAACGAAAATTATTATTTTTCAAATATTGCTAATCCTACGATTTTTAAAATTTATTTATTTATTTATTTTGTTATTAATTTTATTTATTTATGTTTTATTCACCTTTCAACTATATAAAGTTAAAATGACGGGAAAGTATTCTGGAACTCAAGAAAACGAGCGCAGATAATCTTTTCCCCCTACGTCACATAAAGTTCTTACTGTTTTTTTTGACTGAATAAATCTAATCTAATCTAACACATGCATGAGGCGACAAGAGACAACCATGCCCAAGGCGGAACTCAAATCCCCGACCTTTCGGTCGTATCACTCCGTCGATATATGCCTTCTTAGTACAATTCTTATTCTTTATCTTAGCCACCTCGATCATCCAGGTCGGTATGTTACGCCATTTACGGACGCATAAATATTTTTTTCTCTGCATTCAAGGAGAGCAAAACCCCTATATACTGTACACGATACAGCGATTATTTTGGGTACATTTTCAACTTTAGTGATGAATCTCGCCGTTAGCTTTTTTTTTTTTTTTTAACACGGTTTTGAGTAATTCTAGGGGCGGTATGCCTATAGTTGGCGATTGAGCCTGTCATGATGACATGTACAATTTGAACGGCAAATATGTGCATTCCAATATTTGAAATGATCTTCCTGTTTGTTTAAGTTCGTTTAATTCTGTAGGAATCAACATTCGCTGCACCAACTACCCGTATTTGCACGCAAATTAGGGATTTTTGCACGCAAATTACGCGAAAAGTATTCAAACTTTCGAAAAATTGTACATAGCCTCATTCCAAAAAATCTATGTGAAAGAACAGATTTCATTAAGAGAGAGAATCTGTACCTTTAATATTTTAGTTGTAGGAAGACTCCGAAAACATTTCCAACTTTTGCAATTTTTCAAAAATCATCTCTTTCAACGAACATGAGACCTGCACTATTCTATTATACGTCCTTCACACTATTGAACAAAAATCTAAAACGATGGAGCCCTTTTTTTAATTGAAAAATGTCCCAGGAGATTTATGTAAAGTACACCCTCCCCACAAATTGAAATACCGGTTTCAAAATCCAGGGGCTGTACTATCAGCCAGAGCGATTGGGGAATATCAGTTTTGGAGAAAATCGGCTGATCGGTTTAGCCGGTAGTGTTGTTCATAGACTGGGAAACGTTTTGCCGTCATTAGATTTTTCGGTTTTAAGGACCCAGAAAAAGATTCTTGCTACACACTTGTTAGAGGCTTTTTCTAAGTTTAGGATCTGGATTATCAACTTTTTCATGACCAATGACCTATAAGAAGAGTTTTTCTTCCTAAAATTTGCCGTTCTTTCACGCTTCATTACATAATTTTCTATCTACTCCGTTAATTTTTTCACGGATAGTCATTAAAACGAAAAAAAAAATCGTATCACGGAAAGAGCTGAGTTCAGTCTGCGTCATTCAACATAATCTGTCAAACATCCAATCAAAACAACTTTTGAATAAAAAAAACTATCTTAATGTACCGATCACACTCGACTCACTGTCGGGCTTTTATATAGTATCCCTAGGATGAGGAAATATATAATAAGAGTCGGGTTTTGTTCACCTAAAACATTGCCAAAAAGGATCAATAAAATCCTCTGAAAATGTTTTTAAAATGCCCTAAAAGCAAAGAAAATAACGTAATTTTTTTAACAAAAAATTCAGATGCTTATTTCAAGCAGTTAGATATGTTACTGATGTAATCGCGGTGTCGGATCGAGGGGAGTCATGCCCCCTTCCCGAATAACGGAGGCCCAGAGAAAAAATTAAAATGGTAAAAGTGCACGAAAAGTACAATTGAGAAACACAAGAAAAAATTTAGAAGCGTCCAACAAGTATCGAAAAAATAAGAGCCCGTTTTGTCCTTAGGTTACGTACATTACGTACATTTAGTACTCGAGACGTGTTACAATAATTATTGACCATATGCAATCTCTGATTAAATGTATGAAAACCATTTTACAGTCAGATGACATCAAAATGACAGTAATCTCCCCCAAGCCATTTAAAAATTATGACTAGTCAAACAATATTTTTTGACTTTCGTTTTTCGGAGAACAATCGGGGAACCATCAAGGAACAATCGGGGAATGCTATGCCCCGAATTGATAAATTATTCTGGTAACTGCAGAAAGTAGTCATTGATCCCACTGTCGTTACACAAAGTCTTCTGAGCTTTGAGCAAAATATGACAAAACGTAGAAATGAAAAATAAATCATCATTGAGCACCAACATCTATAACAATCTTTATCTGCAAAGAAAAGGAGGACAGAAAACAGTGATTGGGGGAGAGAAGCAAAAGAAGTATATGATGTAATTATTTTTCAAAGGAAAGACAGATTAATTTCACTGGTTATTTGACAGGTGATTATTTGTTCATGCATTTGGTTGAATTTTAGGGAACTATTTTATTACGCGTGTGCTTTCAAAAATCCGGGGAAGAAGGTGTATCGTGGATTTCAGCCAAACACCCCTACCCGTGGCAATATTTACAATCACCTCGTTCTCTCGTTGGATAAAGAATAGTTTACAGTCAAAAAAGCTTATTGCAAGTGTTCGAGTGCGATTTCAATATTTTCGAAACTTTTTATGTAAGTCATGTTTGAATATAGACTTTTCTTCGTGTGATGTGATGTGATGACTTCGTCTGATAGAAGCATTTGATGTTGGCGCGCTCTGCTAAACAACGCGCGGAGTTACGGCTCGCCAGAGCGGGTGAAGCAGCCTGGAACGCGAGCTGTGGCGAGTCTCTGCTGCTTCGTCTGGTTTTGCGAATGAGCTCCGAAGTATCTATAGTTGATTTTGTAATTCTGCCTACGCCGGCAGTCCCTGCTTATTCTATTTGGACTTCGGTGATTTCGGCTAAGAACTGGTATTTCGCCTGGTAGCAACGACAGTGTTTTAGAACATATTTGGGCTATATTGGTTGAAGCATTGTTTTTGGTACGAGTTAGGAACTTTCATATTGAAACAAGTGCACAATAAACATTTGTTATCTGCTTATGCCTTGTGTAGTTTTTTTAACATAACACTAAAATTTAATTAATTTACATGAATTACTTACTTTATTATATACTAGTGTTCTGCATTTGGGAAAATACGGATTTAGGGAGGACAAGAGAAGACAACTGCCCCCCCCCATGTAGGGTAATTAAAAAAATATATATTTAGATAATTAATTTCGACGATTTTCAAATTTATATTATAAAATATTTACTTTTTTGTATTTTGAGAAACAATTAATAATATTTGTGTTAATACAATTTTTATCACTTTCTATCCTCATATGTTTGTTTATTTACCTCTATCAACCTCACCCAATTTCGATTTCAAAATAAAAATAAAAGCTTTGTAGTAACTACGTTTGCTTCACCTTATTTACCTAATTCAACTAACTCGTCTTAATTCCTTACCACACTCTAATTTTTTTTAGATTAAAAAGCATGTCTCATAGGTTTTCTTAATCTCAACTTGTGGGGGGGAACAATGTGGTGGGTCTCATCGACATGCGCTCGCCCCAACTCACCCCTTTGGCTTTGGAATTAAAATACCAGCGCACGAAGCGCTATACATCCGCAATTTGGCTCGGCAACGTGCAGGAGGCGCGCTCGCTCGCCTCCGCCATCCCCATGTCCATGTGTCATTCCCTACGGACTGTCTTTCAAAGCGGGAAGGAAGCCCCCCGAACCCAGTCTCATTCTTTGGTCTTACCGATTGTCGGACGAAGCAGCGGCACAGTCGTGTTAGGAACCCAGTAGCCCTTGCCAGTAAATATCTCAAAGGAGGCGTCGTAAAATGATGACAGTATAAAGGAGCTGTTGTCTGAGAGCGTAGACTTCCGCGGCTGGAGTCAGTATTTACTAGGCTGTCCGGGTGACGCCGCGTCCATAGCGAAGGTGCCGACGTTTCGGTCGCCATTCTGCGACGCCCTGAGGAAGGTAATACGCCCTGAGGAAGGTCGCAGAATGTCGACCGAAACGTCGGCACCTTCGCCATGGACGCGGCGTCACCCGGGCAGCCTAGTAAATACTGACTCCAGCCGCGGAAGTCAGCCTAGTAAAAATAGAGCTGTTGTCTTTCCGCCGGAGTGTCACCACGCGTCCGCAGCGGCGCAATGCCGACTAATTAAATGTTCTGAAAGGTAGGTTAATCATGAAAGGGATTTCCTGACACCTATCCACAATCGAGAAATGTGGAAAGTTCTAGAATCTGTTTAGATGACCAATAAGATTAAAAATGTCACGCACGTGAAGAAGCTTTGGGACTCCTAGAGGAGAGGGGATGGGAAGAGAGGAAGCAGCGGGCAGAGAATCCAAAAAGGACTTGCAAAAAGGCACTTACGAGAGACAGACGTAACTTGGCAACGACATCAGCGGTGGACGCAACTGGTCAGCTGGCGTCCAGTTTACCGGCCTATGGAAATCCACCGTCCGTCAGCAGTCGAAACTCGGAATTTATTCTGATCGACGGACTGGTTCGGCCGACATTAATAGAGCAATCAGAGGTGTGCGCAGTTGTCATATCGGCTGTCATACCCACTTTTTAAAAATATTTTCATACTACCATCATGTTTCTCATTATCTGCCAAAACTCATTATTCTCAATTTTTGACAAATATTGAAATATTAATTTAATTTTTAATACAATCTTTTTTTACCGTTTGTTACTAGTTTAAATGATTATTTGAGTGAATATGTACACAACTGTTTTTACTTCTGAAAACCATATTTATGGAATTTGAAATTTGCTGATTCTAATAAAATATGAAATTTCCTTTCTTTGATGGTTTGAACAATTTTGATTGTTTTATACATTTAGAACACTGTCACTTTCTGACATTACTAATGATTAACAATTTTTATGTTGGCAAAGTTTGAAATGTGTATTTAATTGGTATCCCATATGACAGTCCAAACTGTTCATGTTGTGATGTGAGAATTTTGTTTCTATAAGAGATATTACAGAAAATTTGAAACAATCAGATTTTGAAAACTGCTAGCTTTGATTATTTCGCAGATTTTTATGAAAGAAACCATAAATAACATTTTTTTATCCAGTTTCAGGGATCATGTGATACTAACGTTCCAGTGCCAACATTGACGTACTATACAATAACAAAATTTTAGAGAGACAAATTGGGCATTTCAACTAGCCCTCTCTTTTCAAAATTTAATTACACTGTGCTTTTTTTAATAAAACTTTACAATTTGGAAACACATATTATAATTTGGGTTTGACGTAAAAAATGATCATGATAAATGCATTTATAAAAGCTTATTTCCATTTGTAATTATTATTTCTTTAAGAATGCTTACATTATTTCCTGACTGACTCTTTTTGGACCACAAAACTTGTTATTTGGCTAGACTAATTTGAACTTTGTTGAACACAAAGATCTGCAAGTAATAATTAAAAGTTAAATAAAATAACAATAATGTGCATAAATAAAATGGAATTTAATTTGACCTCTTGATCATATTCCATATTCTAATGGAGTAAGAGCTGCATGAAATATTTTTATTACACACGGCTATCTGCTCCTTACAAAATGTTAGTGTGCACACATGTCTGGTTTTTACTAAGTGAACAAATTTACAGCATTCTCAGATGCAAAACTGGTATCTTACTTTTCAGGATCTCTTAGAACTGAGATAACGTAATTAAATTGCGCTTTATTCTAATGTTTCATTTTTTGTGGCCTAGGCAATTATGAGCTATTACTTGTTCATTATGAAAATCTGTGAAAAGATAATGTAAATAATTATTTCAAATACAATATGGAATTTGTAAATATATCCACAAAGTGTTTTTCTTATATTGATTTCTCAAATTTGTTAATTTTCCTGTTTGTGGTTTTCATGCCAGTAAAACATATCAGATTAATGTGATAGAGTTGTATTGTATTAATTTATTCAGACACTTGTTTCACTGGAGTCATTTGCAACTTTTAGCACACAGCTATTAATAAGTAAAGGTTAAAACTAATAAATTAATTTCATTAAATGTAAAAAACTGAAACTTTTATATATTTATGGTTGTGTGCCACAAGTTACAGATGACAAGTTAAACAAGGGACATACAAAGAAATAAATTAACAGCAATTGTATTTAAAAATACTTAATATAATTGAATTTCCTTAATTTTGTTTTGATTTTTGTTGGGTAGGGAAGAGATTTCACTTCTATTAAGTGTTAGAGAAAGTATTTGACAAAATAAGAAAGTATTTCAGATTGAATATTAATGTATCAAATTCTATTCAGAAACTGTTTTTAATGTCAAGTTTCCAAAAACAAAATTAATGGAAGTGGTTTCACATTTTTGCATCATTAAAAAAAAAAAAAAAATGATGTAATAATTTCTGGATTCAAATTTACAATTTAAAGGTACAGGTATAAAACAATTGGAAAAACTCTCCAGGCAAACTTATGGATTCATGCAAATAATTCCATTCTTGGTATAAATATTTTGTGTAGTAACTATGGCAAAAAAATGGGGGTTGTGGAACCACATGCCGAATTTCCGAGAAAGTCATGACAATTAATTGCAAACATTTTCTGTTTCAGGGTACTGGGTAGACAAGGGGACTACCAGAAACAGCAGTGGTTTAGGATCCCACGAAGGTCCTCATTTGGCGTCCATGGTGCGTCAACCACAAAAATAGCTGGGGCAAATTTTACTATTGATTCTGGTAGGGAGAACTGTTTCTCAATGTCCGGCAACCATTCCTTTTTCTCAGTGGCAGAGAAAAAAAAGGGGAATTTTCAGCAGAAAAACTTTTTGTATAAGTAACTTAGAAAAGGACTGTAACTCATGTTGTAGCAAGAATATGTTTTCTGGGTCCTTGAAACTGAAAAATCGAATGACGGCAAAACGTCTGCCAGTGTGTGAACAACACCACTGGCTAAACTGACCAGCTGATTTTCTCCAAAATTGATATTCCCCAATCAATCTGGCTGAGAGTATCACACCCAGATTTTGAAATTGGTATTTCAATTTGTGGGGAGGGTGTACTTTACATAAATCTCCTGGGACATTTTTCAATTAAAAAAAAGCTCCATCGTTTTAAATTTTTGTTGTTGAATAGTGTGACAGGTGTTTAATAGAATAGTGCAGGTCTCCTGTTCATTGAAAAATATGATTTTAGGAAAATTGCAAAAGTTGGAAATGTTTTCGGAGTCTTCCTACAACTAAAAGATGCAAGATAAACATACAGATTCTCTCCATTAATGAAATCTGTTCTTAAAGATAGAATTTTTGGAATAAGGCTACCTAAATTTTACAAACAAAAGTTTGTTTTCATGTTTAACAGCCTACCTATTTCTCTGGATGCAGGCTCCTTACAGGGATGTAATTATTTGTTGTGCATTTTGGAAGGTATTCTTATCTGAAGTTTTATCTTACCTGCTTAAAAAATAGGTGAGCTTTGTAATTATATAAATAAATAAACTTTGCTTTGATATATTAGTAAAGCAAAATTCTTAATTGTTTATGTTATTTACTTATGAAAATGGACACGTAGGTAACAGTATGGCACACTAGTGCTACGTGTTCCCCAAAATGATATGGCATATTTTTATTTTAGAAATACTAATTTTAATGCAAGAACACAGGATGTAAGTAAGCAACATACACGTCAGAATAGAACTTCATAGAAGTAAGATCGACATTCAAAACTATGTAGAAACTTTAGCATCCTACTACTATCGATCCACGAAATAGGCTACAAAATAAAATCTTTGTATTAGCAATATAAATAGCAAAATAAAATCTTTGTCTATATCAAAATTCTACATTCAGAAATACAAAGAGAAGTGGAGTAATTTCTGAGATAATAATCAATAAAGATGATGTGGAAGTGTGTTGAAGAAAACGCTCTGGAGCAATAGGAAAATTTGTTTTTCCTATCACATCAGATATTTCTCCAATTTCTATAGAAGACATTCAGATAATCTTGCTGAACTCTGTGGTTGTTCTAAGGTACAAGCAGACTCTTTATACTTTTGAATTCTTGTTTCTTTACGTGAAATTGATTTGAGCACTGTAAATATCCAATAGGTTTAATATTGCTAAATATTTCATGCCTCACTCTTCCCTATGAAATACCTATTTGTGCCCCCAAATATGTAACAGAGAGACAAAGTAAACTTCATTAATAATAATCTGTGGGTGTAGCTAGGCTAGTGCCACTGGTAGAGTGAGGTTCGAGAGCCTTCCAAGTCGAAGGTCCCAAGTGAGGACACATGCCAGCCCCCAACTAATATTGAAATGGCATTGAGAGGCCCTATTTGGACTTTTCTTTCTGGAAACCCCATCAACACAGTTACACCCCTGATAATAATGTAGTGTGGATATTATGTACCTAATCACATTTCTGTTTGAAAGTAGTACTGCACCAAATAGAAGTTTCTATTCTTTAGAAAACAGATTCTAGTAATGTTCATAATAATATATTAGATAATAGATTCTATTCATTATATTAGTACTTTACATTAAGCCCTTAGAACATTTTCAAATTTTTATTAGAGACCTACATGGCTGCTAATTGTTTTGTTCAATTTTTCTTCTAATGGATGAAAAACTGTTAAAAATGTTACAGATTCAATATCCATTAAAGTCTCTGAATTTGTGAGACTTACAAATGTTTAAAAATTGTTCAATGCTCTCCTAAACTATGTCTTTCATTATTAAAGGTAACATTTTTTTCTTAAAAAATATTTTCTCCAAAACTAGATTTTTAAATAGTATCAGTTATATATTTCAGAAAATATGAGTAGATGCTTGTAATTTTGAGTGAAATCAAGACAATTGAAAAGCAATTCTGATATGTTTTACATTTTATACTTAAATAGAGCAAAGTTCACTTAATAATACATCATGTGTTTGATTTTCATTTAAACATGGAAGTTCAAAAATTCAATGTATTATAATCTTTTCGTAGGTTAAAAAGTTTGCGAAAGTTGAAATTTTTCTAATCTTTTGTACACCTTCAATAGTGACACTAGAGATGATTTTCTTAAGCCAATCTGTTTCACCATATTAGATCTTTAAAACATTTAATTACACAGTTTAAAAATATTAGTAGCTTTTGTGGAATTGTGAATTATAATGAGCAAGAATCACGGCAACATTAAGAATTCATCTTAACATTGTTGTGTAATGAAATATGATAATGAAATGTAAATAATATAATAGTGTAGTTAATAGATCATATGATCCTAAATTGCTGTTATGTCAATTCTAGCATTTGGGTTCAAATCTCAGCCTGGGTAAATTTTTGATTATTAATTTACTTTTTCTTTGTTAAAATTTTTAACATAATAATAATAATAATAGTGAACAATACATTCAAGTCAATGGCACAATGGCATTTTTATTGAAACTTTTGAATTTTCAATTCATAAAAGTCATGTAGTTTTTTGAACATCTCTTTGTCAGGTTGCTTAGGATTTTTTCAAGTAATGGCATAAAGGTAAATTGCATTGAAGTTGAAAAATTATAATACTATGTAACTTTTATAAATTACATGAAAAATGAATGTGCTGTTGTAGCACCACTCATTTCATTTAAAATCTTACTATAATAAAATTTCCTCTGGCTATTTTGTATTCATTTCCTTGGTGCTTCTTCTTTACAAAGCCTGAACTATTATCAGTGCCATAAATATCCTTTGGATGCAAACATCCATTTTATAAAAGTATTTGAGAACTATATAATGTGCCTTAAAAATAATGTCCTTCCCTCTTGGATCCACCTTATTCTTTGAATAAGGCATCCTGCTTAACTATCGCTTCTTAAAAATCATTCTGCAAAATGAAGTTTAAATTGAACTGTCCATCAGATTTCTAACAGCATGTGAATTTTCAGAAATTCAGAATTTTGCACATTTTAGTAAACATTAATTGATTAAAAGACTATCTCTTTGAAATATTGATAGAGAAATAAAAAAAAAAATTTACAAATATATCCATACAAAGACTGACCACAAAACAACACAGAACTTAGTCTTTAAAATGTTAGAAGAAGATAAAACGTTCTTTGCATTAAAATGTCTCCTTATTCCACTACAGTATTTTATATAATACATTCTACTTAAGTTCAAATGCATTTATCAATTCTCATAATTTTTATTCACGTTACTTATAATAAATTTGTTTTTACAAAAAGTAAGTGGGAAATGCATCAGGTGAATTGTAATTTTCAGAACTGCTATAAGTAGTTTTCAAGTTTTATAGCCTTAAGTATTTTTATTATTTTCTTGAATTAGTTTTAGTATTTACGTCATAACATTTCTTCCTTTGCAATATTTTCTTACAAAGTTAAACACTTTTTTGTAGAATAAAAAATATGTTTGTATTCTTCATATAAACAGGATTTAAATGTACACAAAATTAAAATAGCTAAAGCACTGATTAAATTTATTTACAGCCCAAAAGGTCATGATGAGATTTTGATACTTCCTTTGGAAGCAGCTTAATAATAATTATTACGAGTATTTTCTAAGGAATGTACACATGGTAACTAAGGAATGATTGTCTGAAGAATTACAGATTGTTGACTACATTTGTGTACTAAATAGAACTAAAGCTAGTAAGGACTCTGACACTAAAGAATAGAAAATTGGTGAATTGTGTGTTCAAGTAGCAAAAGAGATATTTTTGTGTGGAGATGTAGTAAATATTTATTTTTATCACATATGCATTTTGTACATTATACAGCATTTTGGTATATAAAGTTATCTATGTGTAAGATGAGCTAATGAGTTTTTATCTTAAATCTAAAATATTTAAAGAGCTGTTCTGAAACATAAATTTTATGTTTCTCTCATTGATATAAGATCTTCAGGGCGAAATTTTACATCTTAATAAAACAGAAAAAATATTTTGGCGTGATGTGTGCAATAAGGTACATGCAATGATAAATAAATCTTATGAACATTTAATAAACAATCAAATAAATTAAGAGTATTTAAGTGGAAACCTCATACATTTGCAGCAAATTGTTATGAAAATTTTACATGAAATTACATTCTGTGAGCAATTGTTCTGCTTTGTAGAACAATGCACATTGGAGGAATATTTGCAGTTTGAAATTGTCAGCAGTTATGTGAAGTTTTGCTAATCTTCACAAATATTCTTATCCGATGCATTTTTTCTGGGTAGCCAGAACACATATTTAATTAAATTTCTGCTTGACATATTTCTGAGAAATATTTTATGCAAAAATCTATCAAGAATTAAATAATGATTCAAAATATATTCTTTATACAGATGAAAATGTTTGGCATATTCTTTTACTGGAACTTGGGAAATTTCACTATAAATTGATATAATAGGATTTTGTCAGTGCAATAAGACAGTAACAAGTAGGTATTGTAAGTGTAGTGTATGAGACAGATGTATGATTAAATAACTTAACAATGTACAAGGCAGGAAAGTATTGCTGAAAATGGTGAATTCATCAGCTTTCAAGTGCCCACTAAATGAAGTGTGTTTGAACTAGAAACTGAGTGGAAGTTATAAATTACCCTGCATAAATGCATTTGACTAAAAAACAGTTCATCAATTATCACAGGTCCCTTAAATTAGGATGGCACTTAGTGTCATATCGTGTATGATAAACTACACAATTTGTTGTTTTAGCAGCACCAAATTGGTGTTGTTATATTTGGTCAGGTCTAGAGCAGCTGACGCTGCATTGCTCTTCGTCTGAGTATGCCATACCAATAACTGTAAAAAGAAAAGTTGTAGCGATTAGGACAAAGTTTTCAAAAGTAAATTATATACTTATAAATAATGTAATATATTAATAAACATCATCTATATATCAAACATTTTAAGAAGTGTTAAAATCTCCAACATTAATTACCTTGGTGCAATTCTGGGCTTTCAATTCAATTTCACTAGGCTCAAAAGGAGCTAGACTTTTGAGGAACCCATCCTCTTCGTACCCAGGTTTATATGGCATTGATGCTTTTGGTCTCTGTAAAAGTAATGCAAAATATGTTAGAACATATATTAATAACTTATTTTAAAATATAAAGAAGAAATTATGCCAATAACTGTAACTTAATATATCTATGATACCATAAAATCTCAGTTATTTATATTGAGTAACAAATGTTATTATTAGGAAATTGGTTAGATATAAAGATAAAAAATATTTAAATAATTCTTTACTTTTAAAAGGAACTCAACACTGACTGCAAAGCCAGCCATATCGACAGGAAATTTTCTGCCTGCCACCCAGCCATCATAAAATCCTTTAAATGTTCCATTCGCCACAATGGGTGTGCTCAGGCCAAACTTTGTACATAAGCCCACAGGCCACATTGCCACTTTCCTTGTCGTTCGTATCTGTAAAAATATTACAAAGAAAATTAATAAGAGTTAAAGAAACTATTTCACTACAAAAAATATTGACTAATAATTATGTTAGTGACGCAAGGGAGAGTAGCAGCAGCACTTGCAGCATGGAGTACAACTCATTTCCTGAGATAGCAAACGACATAGCGAGCATGTACACTATGATCATGGTGTATATCATTCCACCATGAGTATGATAATATGACTACAATCAGGAGTGCCGATAAGATATTTCGAGCCTCAGGGAAAATGAGATGTGTGCACTCCCCATATAATGTTCAGAAATATTTTGCTGAAGTAAAACATGATTCCGCCAGTATATATAAATACTGGCGGAAAAAAAGGATTGTAACACCGGGAAGGGCACGGGCATTCAAGTAGGCGATAAGGGACGTTAGGCTTGGGGTCGCACAAGCTGTGATTAACATTTCACGGCTGACTGACGCCTGGTAATTGTAATTGTAGCATGACGAAATGGCCGGGACGCACCATCTACCCCGCTGCTTTAAAAAGCGCTGTTCACTGCGATAAGGTCTAGTCGGGACTTGGGTATGCCACGGCGTCGCTCTCAATCAGCAATTGGACCAGATTGAGCGGGATCGGATAGTCGGGCTGCGCGATGCCGGATTGCCCTTTCAGCGCATTGCTGACCACGTGGGCCGTGATGCGACGTCGGTGCTGCGGTGCTGGCGACGATGGGTAGACGAGCATTCCCATAACCGTACACCCACTTCGGGGAGACCGCGGAGCATTGACGAACGACCAAGTCAAGCGAGAGATGTCCGGGCGGCGTTGGCAGACCGTACGGCAACCCGCGCCCAGATGGATGCAGACATGCGGCTCCCAAGCTTCCTCCAAGAGCAGTTGGGAACTGGTTACCTGCTGCAGGATTACAATCGCGTATACCGCTAGCCCGACTGCACTTGCACCGAACCGTCGTCGTCACGTCTGGCGCGGTGCAATGTGCGGGTCAGCTGGGAGACGGAATGGCGTGTAGTGTATTCAGTGATAAGAGCCGCTTCTGCCTGCACGGCGGTGATGGTCGTGTGCGTGAGTGGTGTCGCGCAGGCGAGCGCGTGCGTTCGGCGTGTGTTCGTCCACGTCACGTGGGGTGTTCGTGAACTGTCCTGTCCGTCACGCTCGTTGGATTTGTAACCGATCGAGCATGTATGTGACCCCCTAACAACTGCCTGCCATGCGCGAGGCGGTGCAGGAGGCGTGGAACAGTACACCCAGGACACTATTCGCCACGTGTACGATGGGATGCCAGCCCGCATCAAGGCTTGTCGTACTGCCCACGCAGGTTCGCGCATTATTGATGTGTCGTTTCCGGTTCATGATTCTCTCTGTTGCTAGACGTGCGAGTCTCACATGGCTCTGCCCATGTAATCTTGGATACTATTCTGTCTGTATGTGCTGTATCTGTACGGATGAATAAATTGTACCATTATTTAATTGGCTGTCCGTGTGACATGGTTCAAGACAAAGGAGCTGCGTAACGGACGCATGGACGCGTCGTCATTCGGACAGCCAATTAAATACTGACTCCGGCCGAGGATGCCTACGCTCTCAAATTGTACCATGCAATCGTGGTTGCAAAAGGTTTTTCCACCTTCCATCACTCTGTTGTTTTGTTAATAATGTGATCAGTACCAATAACCCAAAATAAAATAATGTTTATTATAAAAAATGTCAAAAAAATACGAAAATTGAGACCCCACGAGGTATGCGCCCTTGGCGTTCGCCTACTTTGCCCACAGATACTGCCCACCCTGATTACAACTGTTTCTTATCGGAACTTAATTTAAAGAAACATGCCTAGATAATGAGTTTATATTTAAATTAGTGAGTTTCATTAGTTCATGTTGATATTTTATGTGATATTTAAATGATTTATTTGTTTTATAATAATTGATTTTAGATGATCTACGGATGGTCGTAAACACTGTACAGGTAACGCTCCAGAGAATACGCAATTTGCAAATGGCATTCAAAGCTCCTAAATACGGTATCTAGGGACTATTAATAGCATGGATACACATGTCACTCCTCCAGTCATAATAGACGAGGTACTTGCCTGATTAGTAAGTTTGTATCTTTTTTAAATGTGTATGATTAGTTTGTATTCAAATTGCTAATTTTAAAATTGTCACATCAAATTTGTCTTTCCTCGCAAGAAAACAACCGTAACCAACTATTTTTTTCCTCGTATTTACTCACAAAATATACTGACGTGACAGAAGTCGCAGGATATTTCCTAATATCGTGTCGGACCTCCTTTTGCGAAATGAAGCAATTCGACATGGCATGGACTCAAGTTGTTGGAAGTGCCTTATATATCATATTGAGCTATTCAATCTCTATAACCGTGCAGGAAAAAGTGTTGCTGCTGCATTTCGGCGCTAGGTCTCAACATTCGGCGGGGAAGATCACCACCACTTCCCACGATAAAACAGGCACTTCACTAACGGGACTAACGATCATAGCAGATGACGCGCCCGGAATTACTAATAATCAATCATGTTGTTTGGAACACGCTGATAGTGTTTTTCGCCTCGTCTGGGACACCTGCATTATGCGTTATCTATGTGATAACTTTATTATATTATAATTATGTGATCATTGAAAGTTGTGTGTGTTATTTTCTAAATGTATGATACGAGGTTCAAATTTGTTTACAAAAGAATGTCGGATAGGAAATCCTTGGGGATGCGTTAGAACTAGCGATCGCAAGTGCATGAGGAGTTGCCAAACAATCAGGGGAAAACGACACATTCGTGTAGAGAGGGGCAAATAATGTGCGTCCATTCTAGGGTAAAAGTCCACTCATAGCTATATGACATGTTAAAGTCGATAGATGAAATTTGCTACATACATGAATTTTCTAACATATATTCTGAGTCGTTCTACATATATATACATATATATA
>BOPP01000026.1:12280016-12303621 GCA_017312745.1 Gryllus bimaculatus | reverse complement strand
GTATACTGAATATCAGATGTCAGGGCTTAAATTAATATTTTTCGAAATTTGGCACGTAAGGGGGGGTGCTTTGTACCTGATGACTCGAGGCTTTACTTTGATTGTGCTGTATCTCGGAAACAATTAGTCTGATTGGAGTTAACTTTGCACCTATGAATTTCTTTTAAAGTGTTCTACTTGTATACAGAATATCAGTTGTCGAGGCATAAATTAATATTTTTCGATTTATCGTTCTGAAATCACGTGTGCAAGTATATTTCTGGGCGAGGAATTCAATGGTGCAAAGCATTTGCCAATTTAGTTTAGGATTTAAACGCATGAGATCACATGAAGCCTAAATACCGAAATTTGGGGGGAAAATGGGAAAAAACTTATTTTCGTAGTATCGTACTGATCACTTATGCATGTACAACTATGGACGAAGAATTTAATGGTGCAATGGTGCAATTCTTTAATACGACTATTAGTTTAGGAATTAGACGCATGAAAACAAATGAAGTCCATATTCCGAAATTTGGGCAAAAATGGGAAAAATCTTAATTTCGTAGTATCGTCCTGAAATCGCGTATGCAATTAAAATTTGGGACGAGGAATTCAATGGTGCAAAGCATTTATTAATCCGGCTATTAGTTTAGGAATTAAACGCATGAAATCAAATGAAGCCAAATCCAGAAATTCGGGCAAAAAAATGGGAAAAAACCTAATTTCGTAGTATCGTTCTGTAATTACGTATTCAAGTACAACTCTGAACGGCGAATTGAATGGTGCAAAGCATTCGTCAATCCCACTATAAGTTTAGGATTTAAACGCATCAAATCAAATGAAGCCCAAATCCTGAAATTTGGGGAAAAAATGGGAAAAAAACTTAATTTCGTAGTATCGTTCTGAAATCACGTATGCGAGTACAACTCTCGACGAGGAATTCAATGGTGCAAAGCATTCGTCTTTCCGACTATTAGTTTAGAAATTAAACGCATGAAATCAAATGAAGACCATATCCTGAAATTTGGGCAAAAAGTGGGAAAAATCTTAATTTCGTAGTATCGTCCTGAAATCGCGTCTGCAATTAAAACTCGGGACGCGGAATTCAATGGTGCAAAGCATTTATTAATCCGGCTTATAGTTTAGGAATTAAACGCATGAAATCAAATGAAGCCAAATCCGGAAATTCGGGCAAAAAATGGGAAAAAACCTAATTTCGTAGTATCGTTCTGTAATTACGTATTCAAGTACACTTCTGGACGACGAATTGAATGGTGCAAAGCATTCGTCAATCCCACTATAAGTTTAGTATTTAAACGCATCAAATCAAATGAAGCCCAAATCCTGAAATTTGGGGGGAAAATGGGAAAAAACTTAATTTCGTAGTATCGTTCGAAAATCACGTGTGCAAGTACAACTCTCGACGAGGAATTCAATAGTGCAAAGCATTCGTTTTTCCGACTATTACTTTATAAATTAATCGCATGAAACCAAATGAACCCTAAATCTTGAAATTGGGGCGAAAATGGAAAAAAAACTTAATTTCGTTGTATCGTTCTGAAATCACGTATTCAAGTACAACTCTGGACGAGGAATTCAATATCGCAAAACATTCGTCAATTCGACTTTTAGTTTAGAAATTGAACCAAATATATCAAATGAAGCCCAAATTCAGAAAAAAATCGGGCGAAAAATGGGAAAAAACTTAATTTCGTTGTATCGTTCTGAAATCACGTATGCGAGTACAACCCTGGGCGGGGTATTCATTGGCGCAAAGCATTCGTCAATCCGACTCATAGTTTATATATTAAACGCATGAAATCTAATGAAGCCCAAATCGCGAAATTTGGGCAAAAAATGGGAAAGTACCTAATTTCGTATTATCGTTCTGATATCACGTATGCAAGTCCAACTCTGGACGAGGAATTCGATGGTACAAAGCATTCGCCAATTTGACTATCTGTTTAGGAATTAAACTCATGAAAACAAATGAAGCCCAAATCCCGAAATTTGGGAGAAAAATGGGAAAAAAATAATTTCGTAGTATCGTTCTGAAATCACGTATTCAAGTACAATTCTGGACGAGGAATTCAATGGCGCAAAGCATTCGTCAATCCGACTCTTAGTTTATAAATTAAACGCATGAAATCAAATGAAGCTTAAATCCAGAAATTTGGGCAAAAAATGGGAAAAAACTTAATTTCGAAGTGTCGTTCTGAAATCACGTATGCAAATACAACTCTTGACGAGGAATTCAATGGTGCAAAGCTTTCGTCAATCCGACTATTAGTTAAGAAATTAAACGCATGAAATCAAATAAATCTCAAATCGCGAAATTTGGGCGAAAAATGGGGAAAAACGTAAATTCGTAGTATCGTTATGAAATCACGTACGCATGTTCAACTCTGGACGAAGAATTCAATGGCGCAAAGCATTCGTCAATCCGACTATTAGCTTAGGAATTAAACGCATGAGATCAAATGAAGTCCAAATCCCGAAATTTGGGCAGAAATAGAGGAAAAACTTAATTTCGTAGTATCGTTCTGAAATCACATATGAATGTACACTCTGGATTCGGAATTCAATTATTCTCTGGATTCGGAATTATTAACCGAGGAGAAGTGGGGTTGCCTGAGTTACGTTAGAGGTGGCGCGAGGACATTTCCGACCACTTGAAGTTATTTCTTTATAATAGTACATTTGGCAACAAATAAGTGTGAAATAAATTATTTTAATGATGATAAATCATTTATGAGGTATTATTATCATAATGTACTATTATAAATAAACATGCAATTTTATGATTTAAAAAATATATTATTATTTATATTTTTATATTAAAGGACAAAATTGTCATTTATCTTTTATTTGTCTCACACAAAAATAGTAAGCAATTTATTGAAAATGGCTTAGAACCAATCAGAAAAATTTAGAAAGAGTACAAAACATAAGATGTTCATATTGGTGTTACAGATATTCATAAATTAATTTTTACATTTAAAAATTGGAAAAGAATATATAACATGTCAACAACTTATAACACTTCACACTAAACTACATTGTTTTCTCAAAACATCACAATGATCTTTACAAACTTTTTGTTATTTAAGGTCGCATTTACTTCTAGGTCATTAGTGACCATTATTGCTTGTAACGGTATGGTAACTGTGAGATTGACACGAGATGATAGGGGGTGAAAGGACGAACACAATACAACCATGCCCGAGGCGGGAGTCGAACCCGCGATCCTTCCGTCCAAGAACGCTACGGCACTACTGCCTTAGCGTTCTCGGCCACCGGATCGGCTTTACAAACTTGTTTTCTGCATTAAGCTTAAGAAAACTTTTATTTTCCTGTCTTTATATTATAGGGCATGCAAGCCATATTTTTTTTATTTTTTGAGAGATTTATACTTCCGCGGGTTATTCCTCTTTTGTAACAATGAATAGTTTATTTTTGAAATCAGCTGCTTCGGTAATGTACTAATTTGTGATCTGTATTACATGCTTTGAACAAGGTTCAAATGAACAAGGTTCATTGAAAGACTACCAGTACTACCAGACTCTACTAGTACTGTCGCCTTGGTCCTACAGATACATTGTTTGCTTGCACAATGGGGATATTGAGGTAACATTATCTTTCGTAACCCAAATTATTCATAATGTCAAATAAATAAATAATACACTTCTCGTAGACACATTCAAGCAATGTACCAGCAAGACGGTAGCACTGCTGCAAGCCCTTCGCGCTGCCGACGGAAGTCGTGGCGCGGGGTCAGACAGATCAGTTTGCGCGACGGCTCGGCTGTTATCGCGCTTCCAAGAATCCATGGCACAGTGCTTATATCTTTCAGGCAAAAGATAACACAGGACACAAAAGACCCAGCGCCACCTCTCTCAGGTTAACGTGAGAGATCGCGTGAGAGATGTTTAAAAAAAATATGTGTAATTTTGGAAAAAAAGTCCTCAAAATTAACTTTCCGTCATATTGAAGAGTGCAATTGTGACGTAGTGAAATAAGAAATAAATTTCAATAACAAAATAAAAATAATATATTCAAAGATTATGTACAAGTTACAATGAATTGCTAATTTTAAAACACTCCGGCAACCTTTTCCTTTCAGAACACTGCTTTACCGCAGAAAACACAAGCCACGCGTGATGCGCGGTGTCGGACCTCGGTCCCGTGACAATTACCGTCACATGGCCTGACGCCAAAATTTAACCCGGTCGTGGCGACCGTGTGCCTACAGCACGCGAGATTGTCTGGCCCTTACTCTCCGGACATCTCGCCCACACTCCTACACCCCTTGTACACACGTACAAGCTTCCCGATGCAAAGTGAATGAGAGCGCGGGCGCAGATGGCGCCGCGTTAAATAGTTGAGGCTGACACCCCCACCACTGTTCCATAGATAGACTCTCAGGCCAGCCTTGGTTTACGCCCCCACACAGGGTTCTAGGTTTGGCTGCCTGCTTCCGTAAACGAGGCTCGCCGGCAGCATCCTCGGAGTTTACAGCCTCCGGTATTTTTGGCTCTGCGGCACTACCTGAGTCAACCGCTCGAGCGCAAACTCCCGGATGTTCAGGCTCAACCCCTTCCTCCCCCGCAGCGTACTTTCACCAACCTAACGGTTCTGGCCCTCGTGTTAACGACGCCACACAATAATCACTATCCGTTCGAAAAGTTCACAGAAAAAATTTGGAGCCGCTTTAGAGAAAATGGCATTTTAGCGTTTCTGAAATCCAGTATTTTGAGCTCATTTTCACAGAAAACTGTTGCGTTTTCGAGAAAATATCTCTCACATTATTTAAACCACATGTACTCGTAAATGCAATAATGTGAACAAATCAACGCTGGTATAAATATTAACGACGTGAGAGGCTAATCAAAAATTTCACTTTATATATTTTGAATATAAACAAAGAATATAGTACTATGGCGTTTATGTCATGTCTTAGAGTGCATTAGGTACTATCCCTACCAAAAGTTAAAAAATAATTTGGAACCGTTTTTAGAAAATCTTGTATGTGTCATTATGTAAATTGTACATATTTCACGCAATATTGCACGAAAACTACTATAAGTTTTTTTTAAAAATGTGCATGACCTTACTGAAGGAACTTATTACGGACAACAAATTTCATTTGAAGGAGTAAACTGTATCTTTAATTTTGATTTTTTTTGTTGCAATTTTCGGAAAAAAAAAGAGCAATACCCGCGATGACTGCGCAAATTGTACCTGCACCACCCTCTTAAACGACCTTTGCACTATTCAACATTAAAATTTTCTAAAAATATTAGAGCCATTTTTTTGAAAATTTTAAAATGTCCCAAGGGCTTCATTTAAAGTAACGCGACATCAGCTAGAACAATTGGGGTATATCAATTTGGGAGAAAATCGGCTGAAAGGTTTATGCGCGAAGGGCGCAGACGGACGGACAGACGAAGAGACGAACTGACGGGTAGGCAGACGGTCGGACAGACAAATGTTTTGCTGTCAATCGAGTTTTCGGTATCAAGGACCCATAAAACAAGGATTCTGCCTACACAACGTGTTAGAGGAATTTTTTCTATATTTAGCAACTGCATTTATTCAACTTCTCCGTACCAGGGCCCGGCAATAAAATTGATTGTGTCGAAAATTCGCCATTTTCCAGTGCACGATTTCAAATACTTTTCTTCTTACGACAGAAATGGCGAGAACATCCATTTTGAAAACACTTCTACGTATGATTTACGCGCTAGTGGCGTTCACAGACGAACGGACAGATGGACAAAGAGACATACAGATTATCATAAAAATACACAGTTATTGTAATTGGTTCTAAGAAATAAGACGATACAAAGTTAACTTATACCCAATATGGTGTCGATTTTTATAGGGCACTACTAACTGAATGTTTCTGGTCTTTCTGTGGGTTCTTGAGGATTGACTGTATGCAGATGTCTGCATGATTGGTTCAGATCTCATTTTCGTTAAACACACAGATTTCTCGAAAATTGTAAAATTTCACAATTTGTTCGATGCCTTACAATTCGTACAATTGTACAACGATAAAGATACATTTTTCTCTTAATCAAATGTGTTCATCAAAAACAAATATTCGAATAAGATCATGTTGAAAAGAGCGAATCCTGCGATTCGAAGCCGGGTAATTGAAACTAAAAGTCTCGAAGCACTTTTCTTATTACAGATTATATTCAGCACTCATTTACTGCAAATTTTGGCATAGAGAATGAATTGTTATGGTTGATAGTTTAGGAGTAACGGGCTTCTTAAATTTCGCAGTGCTCTTGTTAAAGGGCGATGCTGGGATTCGCACCCGGGTAATATACTCTAACCTGTCCGCGGAAATTTTTTTACAGATATCATTTAATACTTGGCACTTAATCAAACTTGGTACTTAATCAAATATTGGCGCAGAGTATTAATTGATAGGGCTAATGGTTTAGAAGAAGGTACGGTCTTCATAATTTCCGCTGGGCTTTCCTACGAAGGACATTCTGATATTCCAAAGTGCTATTGTGCAAAGTGTTATTGAAACTAATCGGTCCGCGGCAAATTTTTTTATTAGAATTTATATCGGGCACTTGTGTACAGCACCTTTTGGCGCAGAGTGTGAATTGTTATGGCGATTGGTTTAGGAGGTTTGAGGTTCTTAACTGACGCAGAGCTCTTGTAAGAGGGCGAAATCTGGGATTCGAACCGGGATAATATAATCTAACCGGTCCGCGGCAAATGTTCTTCTTCATCTTACATATTTTATTGAATTCTTGTTTGCATCAAATTTTGACGTTGAGTATGCATTGTTATGGCTGATAGTTTAGGAGGAAAGGGGTTCTTAACTTTCGCAGAGCTCTTGTATGAGGGCGAAATCTAGGATTCGAACCCGGGTAATGTAATCTAACCGGTCCGCGGCAAATTTTCTTGTTACAGATTGTATTGAATACTTATTCGCGTAAGCTTTTCTTTTTGGTTTTTTGTTAACATTTTTTGAAAGAATGGAGATATCAGTTTGATTTCTTCACTAATCGTTTATAAATAAAATGCGGTAAATTTGGAGTACAGTTTTGTGTATATACTTGCAATAGTAGCGGATTTAGAGGTGTGGTTCTGCTAACCTCCATTGGAAGTTAGCATGAACACAGATTTTTTTGAGAAAATGACCCGCGGCAAATTTTTCTTTTCCACATCTTAAAAACGGCAAAAAAGCGGCAAATTATGGACTATGCAGTTTTGTGATTGGTTGAAATGGTTCTGCTAACTTCCAGGACGTAAATGTAATAGAAGAAGAATTTGCGACAGAATATTCGGAACTAATTAGAATTATCTTAATAGATAGAGAAGAGCTGCTTGCAGATAATTTTTATGAGCATTTTTGTGCACATAAGCGAAAAAATGTAGCTGTACTATATTCTAACTATTCAGCATCATTCATTCCTGCAAGTATTTTTTATTACGGCGTTTATAATTTTGAAATTGCAACATTACCGGTTCATATCCCCTATAGAGGTAACATACAAGGAAATTGGGTATTGGGAACTCTGGAATAGGATTAAAACATTAGCTACTACGATTCTTTGGAATGTTCAATGCTAGAGAATGTAAGAACGTATTTAAACAATGTTATGCACGACATAAATTTTCAACACATGAAAAAAATTTTAAAACGGTTTACATAGTCAGCGACGCCAGAGTCGACTAGTAATATTGTAGTTGTAGGATGATGTCGAAAAGAATTCAAATTTTTGTAATTTCCAAACACTTAAAGTGCTAGCTCTATAAGTATATTTAATCATATTCTGACGAGACATTTAAAAATATTTGGAGCCATTTCCAAAAAAATTGAAAATGTCCCAGGGGCTTCATGTAAAGTACACCCAAAATTCAAAAGTTAAAGTTTTTCAATATCGCAGAGATTCGAGTCGGAGTAGATCGGCCGGGGAATATTCATGTTGAAAAAAAAAGACGAATAGTTTAGGCGCTAGTGTTAATCACAGACGGCTGGCCGGCCGGCCGAACAGACAGGCGGATCGACAAACGGACGGACGTTTTGCCTTAAACTATCAAGGGCCAACAAATTATGAAATTTGACAACGGAGCATATTAAATAAAGTAATTTACTGCATGCTGGAACGAGATTTATCCACTTTTTCTATTGGTTACCCACATCAGAGTTTTTCTGCCTAAAAATCGCCATTGTTTTGCCGTAGCATTACCTAACTTTCTCTATATCAAATAATACTCCGTATACGAGGAAGTGAAAAGCACGGAAATATATCGTGCTAAAAGGGTTTCAGTGATTTATGATTTATCAAGTGTCGCTTGATTTTGGACTACCGTATAATGGTTGGCCAACAATTCAATAGTAATTCATTAAAATGTAGATTGGATTAAAGACAGAAATCATTGTCAGAAAAGGAAATAAAATAGTTCTTAGCCAAAAACGCAACAAACCTTTCTTTCCATCCTATGTTACGAGTATTTTCTCTCTATCAGTTCACGACTTCTTGAATAAAACGTATTTTGAAAGACTACCCGCAAGGTCTCTTAGAAAACACTGGGACATCATAGCGTCCTCTACTCTTCCCATGAATACCGAAATGTTTGGAATTGCAGAATAATATGATGTAGATTTAATAAGTATTTTTGAAATATTGTTAGATGATAGAGTTGCAGTACAACTAAATATTAAATATTGTTATTTCGTTAAATTTATGTGTTAAAAAATCATTCAGGCAGATGGAAAGTAATAAAATAATTTATTCAATTTTAAATAATTTGCTTTCTACTCCTCTAGTCTGTTGCCATTTTATTACTCAGTTGATCGAACTAGTAAATGATGTAAATGGTGCAGAAGCGTACAAAGGCTTAACATGCGTGTTGGGTTAGAAGCTATTACCCTGGATTTCCGTGTATTGACGTTTCATGGGCTAAGCCTCCTTTTTAGAAAACTTATCAGTGATCTCAAATTCTACGTTATTTGGATGGAAAGACCTATTTCAGAGAATAAAAATAGTATATTACCATGAAAGTAGCAAATCATACAAATACAATGTAGATTAATTTGCAAGTTCAAATATTGACCAAGTATGAATGAATATATTTTTCAGTTTATAGCCGCATCATAGTCAATACTCATTTCATTAGCGACTATTGCCAAGGAACATTTGTAATTATGTTTTCATTTATATATTAATGGGTGCTGTATTTGTAATTAAATTAATCTGCTTCTTTACAATAAATTAATTCAAAAGAACTATAAATAAAATTGTTGGCTAATATTACACTCTTGTCTGGAAACTTCCTTTTGCACGTTTACAAATGTATTAATTAAAATCTTAAATAAATGCTATCGGGGTACCAATGAACCAAAGAAAATTAATCTTTGACTTTTTAGTAATATTTTAAATTATAATTAGGGAATAATAATTTGATTTTTTAGTATCTTGACTCCAATACTAATCTCAGGTAAATTATGGCTAGTAAATATTTTCATATCAGTGTTGTAAAAATACTCAACTCCACACAATTAATCAACACTAGAATTAACCAAGTCCGTAGCTCTGATCAACGATTCAGTATGGCATGGCAACCCACTTGTCACAGAAACGTCCAAAACACATACTGTCTGGGATCCCTGGTTTCATATATATTATAACGTGCATTAATACTGTGCTGAACCACACTCACTTCCCTGCGGAATTTTTATGCTAATGATACATATGAGATGTTTTGGATAAAATATATGTGTCTTTTGTAGCACAACATACTTCGCGGTAGTAAAACAATACAAACACGTTCTAGTTTACTTTCTAACTTTTTTCTGGGCTAGTTTTTCGGTTTTGCCCACCTTCCGAGCTGTTTGCCCCCAAAATAATATTTTTCATATTTTCTCAGTTTTTCGGTGCCTTAAAGATACAACTGAAATGTTACTTTAAGAATATTATACCAGAGAAAAATTTGGTTTACAGAGATTTTTCATTGAAAAAATTCGAGTCGTTATTGAGAATGAAATAATTATATGCGTCGTCATTGCCACCAATATTATTTATTAAAATAGCAGCTTTCGATAGCTTAGCCATAATCATCAGTTTTCTGTTGTATGGAAGCCACAAAATGGTGGTAGTCGTTTTTGTGGCTTCCACAAAAGGGCTAGTGTTCACAGATAGACGGACGAAGAGACGGACGTTTTGAAAAAAAAAACACTTTTTCCGAATTAGGGGACTCCAAAACGAGTATTTCCGTGAAAATTTCGAAATCGCTTTTTCGCAGCATTACATAACTTTCCCTATACTACGTATTAAATCGTATTATACACGTATGTATACGGAAAAGTAAAAATGGAAAAGTGATGTAAGTTTATTGGTAACAAGTGTTAAAATACCTAATTTTTGCTGATGTACCCATTACCTTGTGGTTTTTCTGTGAATCAGTTTTGTGGTAGTTAACATCCATTTAAAACTATATAAAAACGTTATAATTTTATTATGTTTTATGTCAATATTTCTAAGAAGTAAGAACAATTAACATTGTAGAGACAATTATTTTTCATTTTATTTATTGTATGTATGTATATGTATATATATACACAGTTAATATCTGGCATCTCTCACTCACTTCTGGCATTGTATTTTCAAGTGCTAATCGAGCCTTTCCAGGCAGGCATTGCGGCACTCTGACGCCACATTGACTGCTTGGTCCTTGTCAACATGGAAGACAATATCATGGTCTGCTTATAGCATCTGGCGAAGGTGGTCAAGATATTGAACGCTACTTGAAGTAAAAGTGATATTGGTGAAGGCAAGTTCACTCTCATTATTATTCAATAAGTCATCACTAATTCATCGATACTTTAGGTCTTTACGTATTTCTCATGGGATTACAACTACTCATGGGATATAGTTAATGGCATTCTCTTTAATTCCAGACTTTAACAGGAATAACAAATGTACCCTAGTCAAAAACAGTTGACGGAACATAATGATATAATCAACAATAATGTAGTGAAATATTTCATCTGCTGTAATGCTCATTAAACTAAATTTTGACTCTTGAAAATATCTCTTATATATTCATAGTTCGTAATGGAATTATCCCAAAGAATTTTTTAAATGTATCAACTTTATACAAGATGTGAAAATTACGTGTGACCGTGGTTTCGAAATTCATTAGTAACATTATAGTTTTAAAGTGATATGTATGTTCTTTGCATTATAAACGTCTCAAAAGAATAAACGCTTACCGGTGAAAATCGGAGGCAAGACAATAACAAAGCAGGATGTTTGCTCGCTTAAGAAAGCTAGAAGACGATGATTGGCCCCCATCATCATTTGAAGTGATGTTCACCTTATTTACAAAACTTGCAGAACCTCAGTCCGATGGAACTCAAATTTGTTTGACGACTTCTAACCGATGGATGAAACTGGCAAATGTTTTGGATGGTAAAGTATTGAGAGAAACGGACACTGGAAGAGCTTTTTTCAAATTCAAGTGAGTGTATGCCATATTAATGTTCATTATACGGTATACGAGTGACCAATGTGATTAGATTTGTGATGAAGAATCAAGATTATGTCTATTATTAACACAAATTAGTTTACAATGACTTACATTACTCGACTGGAAACCGAAGGGAGCACCCACTCAGGTATTTACGAATATTATATTACGACATTACTTGCACCTGTCGAAGAAATATAAAACGGAAACGTGAAAAAAATATATATGTGTGCTTTGGGTAATTACTAACATCGCAAGTCGTGTTGATATAGTTGTTTTCATTTTTTCGTGTAAATTACAAAATTTTTTTATTCTACTTTTTAACAAAATGATAAATTTTGCTAAGGATAATTCTTCGAAAACATAGAACAAGTTTTAATGTATTGATGGAATTACTCGTACCTATGATTTGAATTCCAATAGTTTTGAATAAGAATGTGATTTTACGTTTTAAAACATTAATGAGGTCACTCCATCAAAATTAAATTGTCTGAGGTAATCATATTGAAATTTTTGTTTTATTGGTAAGGAACAAAAAATTATTTTCGTGTGAGTGAAGTATCATACACCCAAGTGAGTAAAATAAAACGTGTGAACTGCATGCAAAAATGAGAAATTGCCTCTCGTGTAAAAAGATTTTGCATCTCGATGTTGAGTAATCGAAAATTTCGTATACCAAAAGGGGGCACCAAAAATAAGTTCGGATCCCTTTCTCCAAGTGTGTGCACTTTGTCGCCTTGAAACTGACATTACACTTTATGTGCAGATTTAAAGCCCAACGCGGGATTCCGCTGGTATGGAACACAACACTGGCCAAACACATTACGGAAAAGTTCACGCACTGAAAAGTCTAGGCTTAACGCACGCAACTGATCTGCATGGGCACAACGCTCGTTGGAAAGTCTCCATGTTCTGTAATATGGCTGCCACAAAGAATAACTACTTCGTAAATCAGTTCAAACCATTTAGTTGAAAGCAATCATAACATTCATTGAAATTAAAAAAATCGATAGTTCAAAATAGATATAACACACTAAAAATGTTGAAATTAGTTAAAAATATTATTTCGAAGTAAACAAGAATTACTTCTCTAAAAAATATAAGCAATACTATTCGTATTGGACATTACGTTATGTGTACAAATATTAAAGGAACTATATATTTATGTTGTACGAATTATTTTCATATTTTTAAAACGTCTCTTTTGCATTTTTAATGCTTCAATGCTTAACCACTTTTTAAGACTCACAGATCAACATGTTTTTCCAGGAGAAGAGCTATCTCCTTCGACAACTACTTACTTTTTCTTCAAGATATTTGCGAAAAAAAGAGACTGAACATAAATGAAATTAAGGAGAAGATGAAAAATTGCCCTGATCCCAGAAAAGTTGCTGTAAGAATTTCATTATATATTGAGGGTGCATGTAGTCTTTGCTAAAGCTCCTCAGTTTTATATTCAAATGTAATGTGTATATTAAATTTTAGGCACAGTGGCTCACAAAACTATTCGGACATTTATTAATGTAATCAGAAAGTGCTTAAATTTTACTCACAAAACCACCTCACTATTTGTTTGTGAACAAATTTGAAGAATAGAATGTTCTTATACACATAAACATTATAAATAATTTGAAAAATATGTACGGTATTTGTTTGATTAAAAGAAAAATGAATCATCGATGCAGAAACTTCACTTCAACAAAACTATTTCGTGAACCGTTGGGGTAATGTGGTAGAGGTTCTTTTGATCTCCATTTTTGACTATCGTAACCGCCGCCGCCGATGGATCGTACTATTTATTAACATTTATTATTTTTACTTTCTCGCATGTATATTTTATGGTTAAAATACATTTAAGACGTGTTCGTGAATAAGTACTCTGAATCCAATGCCTGAAATATATTTTCATTTAAACTTTTGAATAAAAAATTATGTTTTTCAGGATTGATTTATTTACGATATAAAGTGACATTTGAAGTAAAAGAAATACAAGAATTGTGACAATATTCCATAACTGTAACAATATAGCAAGAAAGTATGTGCAGTTGTAAGACGTGTAGTTATGTGTGGCGTCAATGACGTTTTGTAAGCACCTCTAGAAGTTACTGGAATCATCATTTCACGTCACACACAGTTTTTAACTGTTTTTGACGTAAATAAAGAAATAAAATAGTATAAAAAATATTATTGTGAGGCATACACAGATATCACACGCGAATAACCCCTTGGTGTTTTGAATCTGGGGCCACTATTCACTCTTTCATCCAACTGTAAGATAATGTGCTTTTCCACTTTTGACTTGACTTTTAAAATTGCCCCTTCTGTTATTGCTCTACTTTCTTCGGGTATCGCATTACATATTGTTGAATAACGGCCGATAGGATTCAAGTAGCAATATAATATTTATTAGCCATCACCAATGATACGGGAAGGCATTAGAAATTGTTGTCCCACTAGTTTTATTATGTGCGTTTACCAACTTTTCAATGAACAGTCAGGGAAGGCCCCATTGTGGCCTTCAGGGTTTGTCATCCTTCAGAATTATTACTTCTTTTATTGACGATTTATCACAGTGCAATTAATTTGGACTGCGTTTTGGTGTATGTGGCAGGTGAGAGACGAGACATCTGATATAGTGGCCAAAGTAAGGGGAATCGAGCCGGAGCAAGCAACCAAATCGTACCAAATGGGAGCGCGTAGAGCGTTGATTATTGCAAAGCTCAAATCTCAAGAAATCGGCTTCAAGAAAAAATAGAGGAGATAAATAGAGTGACACCTTACGTAAAGGAGAAGGAATAAGGAATTATGGAAAGAAGCTTCTCCGAAAGGGAAGAGAAACAAGAAGAATTACAAGGGATTTACGTGAGTGATGGGTAACTTTACCTGTTTGAGGCTCTTCACTGGCTCTGTTATTAGTAACATTAACACCGAAATTAACAAATTTTAAATGTATTAACACGTGAATTATTTTTCTACACAATTAATAAATACAAAACAAATTGCAGTGAAGATTAAAAAATTGAAAAATTTTGACCATATTTACCGAACAATTGTTATTATTTAATCAATATTTCAACATTGAACATTAATTATAACGAGACCATTCTCTAATTTTACCAATATTCCTCGAAACTGAAGTATACGGTGTTTGATAGGTTCACAAAAAATAACTACGTGAATAATGAGCTTGACACTTGCAGGGGCAGAGCACACGAATGCAGTCCAGCTGTATTTTGATGCTCCACGGCTTTCTGAGAGCGCAGATTGTGGGGCCGCGAAGATTCCTAGAGGGCAGACAAAGAACATTCTATCAGCAGTAGATTATCTTCAAAACAGAAATTTTAAATAGTATGTATTCGAAGAGACAAAGAGTCTACACCATAATTAAAGTGAAAGTATTAATCATAAAGGAGATATATTTGTATTGTATCTTTAGATCACATTATTTTATTAATTTTGTTCATAAGTCAAAGTGATATTGAATGAATAAAATTACACACAAAATTTCTGTTTGATACCAAATTATTATTTATTATTCAGTAGTATTTAGAAAACGAAAATGTTTTGCGTCACGCACCGAATTTGGTACTTACTTATGGAGGGTGAGAAAACATTTCATTTAAACATTTGGAAAACTATTTTTACTTTCCTGTATACATACGTATGTACGGAGTAATATACATAGTATAGAGAAAGTTATGTAATGCTGCGGAAAATCGATTTTACGATTTCAATGGAAATACACATATTGGGTTGCCCTGATTCCGAAAAAGTGTATTTTTCAAATCGTCCGTCCGTTTTTTCGTCAGTTTGTCCCTCCGTTCACCCGCCCGTCCGTCTGTAAACACCACCAAAACCATGCATACGATTTTTTTTCAAATTGAAGAACCCCTTGCCGATCTGGCTCGAGTCGAAGCTTTGATATTTTGAAAACGTTCTTTAAAATTTGCAGGTTCTTTACGTGAAACACCAGGGAAATTTTCAGAATTTTCTAAAAAATTGCTTCAAATGTTTTTCAAAGAAAAGAGTAACATGTTTTACTCTATTCTTTCAATATGAAACATTTTCATATGTAAATGTATATAAAATGTAAACAAAAAATCTCTATCGTCAATTTTAAAGCTGTAGGAAGAATTATGAAGATGACATAGATACGCTTTTCACTGTTAACTCTGAATTTTTAAAAATTGCAAAAGCTTGAATTTTTTCAGCGTCTTCCTACTGCTACAAAATTGACGATAGGGATTTTTTCTTCATACACATTTTTTTCTCCATATTATGTTTTTACGTGAAGGTCATTTAAACGTTTGTGGAAATTGTAGTAATTTCACGCAGTAGAGCGTACAATGTGTGTAATATTAAAAAATAAATAAAAACAAAATTTTCTCAAAAACAGCTACACATTTTTAATTTAAACTTTTGGTGGTGATAGTGTTAAATGTGCTCTATAATATGACAAAGGCCATTTTGCTGTATGTATATTTTTTCAAAAATTACAAAAATTTAATTATTTTGACTTGTTTCTCACATCGTTTAAATTTTCATTAGCAGCGATTTGTTCACATTTTTATATTTATGAGTACATGTGCTTTAAATAATGTCTTATAACGTTGCTCAAAAACTCAACACTTTTTCGAGAAAATGAGCTTAAAATTCCGCATTTTCAGATACACTCATATGCCGCCAAGCTATTTCAAAACTGTTTTCATAACACAATTTATTAACATAATATAATTTATTACAACCACTTTTAATCGGATTGAAAAGGAAGTTATTCAGTTCCTCGGGTGTTTTTAAAAGTTTGTTTTGTCATAATTTTTGTAAATGAACCTTGATTTAAATATTTCATTCAATAAAAGTGTAGTGAATCGTTTCTATGATATCTTGGTAATATACGAGTAATGAAAATGATCACAGTAACATTTGACACATCAATACAATCTTCAATAACAAATAAGTGCCTCCAATTGACTCCGTATAATATCTCGGACTAACCCTAGACAGAAGATTGAATTGAAAAAACAGAGAAAACAATTAGACATAAAAATAAGCAACATTTACTGGGTATTGGACGAGAAATAAATTGCTTAACTATGGGGCCAAACTGAAACCAATTTGGACGTATAGAGTCAAATCATGGGGCACAGTGTTTAGAACATAAAATTCCCACATTTATGCTTACTCGTAAAGAGTTATGGCAGCGTGACTGATTCGCAATGTTAATACCACTGTAACATTTGTTTACTGTTCACTTGGACGAGCAAATTGCAAATAAAATACATATTTTAAAAAAAATGTATGCGTTGATTTGACAGTAATATAGATGAATTGTTGCAAGTAACAAAGTAGTATGGTTTCCGGGGAGAAAAATTAGAGCCAATGAGGGGAGAATAGGTCGGTAATTTATTTTATTAGTCTTAACTGCCTTGACATGCTGATAGGTTAAGTCGCGCCGAATTCATGAATTAAGCACGTTAGGTACTTACAATTTTAATGGCTGCACCAAAAGGTAGGTATACGCCTAAAATACATATTGATACTTAATTTTGTATGGTTATTGTGATAAGATGTTTTGAATTCACTAAAATCATAAATAGTCGGCTTTGTAGTCAAGAATTTTATTTGAAAAAGCTGTTGTTTTTTATTACATCGTTCATCAGTCTAGTGAAAGAGCGAATGTTGGAAGGTAGTACCCACTCTTCGGTTGTTCATGATTCCCTCTTCCCAGTAGTCAATAACCATTCCATTATTGTACGAAAATAATTGCAGTGGTTCATGAAGTATTGATCCACACTCATCTAAGACATATAAGTACTGGTAGCAACAAAAATAGCTACTAGTACTTTTATGTCTTAGATAAAGGCATGTACTCCCTTTTACAATTGTTTTTTTTCAATATGTAAGAAAATAATGTCTTTAAAAATAATGTTTAACATGCATAACATGTTTTACAATCACAAGTCATATCAATTTTATTAAGTTTGCCTAACGATAGAAATTAGATAAGTTTTCAAAGTTCTCTATTTTAAAGTTCCATTAGTAAACATAAGGATCGACGGCCTCCCAATATTTATTTCAGTTGTAGAAATTGGAAAAAATATTGCATGAATTAAATATCAATTGATCATCTGAAAACGACTTCGTTAATGGCATAAGCAATGAATTGAAGTTCAGTTGTTGCTGCTCAACTAAGCAGATTTCACACACACACACACACACACACACACACACACACACACACATATATATATATATATATATATATATATATATATATATATCAATTAGTCTGTAGTGACGGGCAAATTTCGAATTAAAACAATGCTTAGAAGCATAATTTGAGGAATTTGAAAGTGGTAACCGTTAATGTTATAGTTTCTGTGATCTTAACATTTTTGTATGCTTCCATGTGCTATCCATACGCTGTGATTATCAAATAGTCCAGATTATGTTGCATATTTGTTCCGCGGATCGTTTACCTTTAAGTACCGCCATTTAAAGCTCTTCCAGCAAAAATATTCACAATGCACAATGCAATCAGCACAAATATTCACTTGCATCTTGCAGACGTTTTCAGTCGGGTTACTATGTTATTCAGCCGAACCCTTCATTTCTTAGAAGTAATCTCTTGATAGTTTTTATTTAGTACTTATTCATATCGAAAAAAAACAACAGAGAAATCATATAGTAAGTGAATATTTCATAAAGTTCTTAGTTTCCAACGACAAGATAATTTGTTTCATTATCTTCAGAATAAGTCAGAGACTGATCTGGAAATATCCTTGGCAATATGGACAAACTATTCGAGAATCCTCCGCTTTTGGATTTCGGATCTACCGCGGGTAAGTAGTATTTATTTTTTTAGTTTAGCTCATAATAATTTCTTTCATTTTTATCTTTTATGACTTGATCATCCGTAAGTAGAAATGTAATTCTGAGCGTTATACAGTCCAGTTGGTAACATTTTCAAACACCGGCAACGGTTTTCCTTCCACGATTTTTTCTAATTAATATTTCTATGTAGATTCCTGACTTTCTATGAGACTTTGTCGTAAATGACTGGTATCAAATTATGAGATAAAAAAGAAAGTGTTTTAAGTATTTTTTGCATTGCAGCCATTAAGCAAATAGAATCCAGACTACACATTTTGAGGGAGAGGGATCTTTTATTCGTGATCGACGAGAACACTCCGATTACATCCTAAAAGTCATACAATAATCCAAATTTTAGAAAAGTTTCATTCAGCGAAGGATTTCAGCTATTGATAGCACAAAATATTATTATTTATACGAACCAAAATACTCTAGTAATCAAGGGTTTCGTTTACATTTGCTCTTCAAAGTTATTACTTTTGGCTTAAATCCTCCGATATATCCTCGTGATCTGGAGTGTTTTAACTAAGTTGAAACATACCAAAAATACCACATTCGTATTTAAAAAAAAAAACTTAATTATATCATGATTGTGAGGTTTAGCAGATAGTGGAAGTAACCCCTCGGTATTTATTTATCACATCATAATCACCTATTAGGAAAAGAAATATGAAGAATAGATTTCTATTATGTAAAATAGAACTTTTCACACTCCCCGCCGCCCCGTGCTGCCCCGCGTCCCTCCACTCCATTCCACTTCATCCCGCCTCCATGCGGCTTACCTTGCAGAACCACATCCCCCCCCTCTGCCCTCCGCTTTGCTGCTCCCGATCCTTTTCATCCGCCCTTGATCTCCGCCTCGCTACATAGAGTTGAGCTCAGAACCAGCAATTGGCGCTGTCTCTGCAGCGACTCTGACCGCAAGGTCTTAAACCGGAAGGCGAAATTTTCTACTCTAGAGATAAGGCCGAATTCATCCACCAGGAGAACAGCCTAGGAGAATTCTTGGGAAAGCTTTCTAGAGGAGATTCGGTAGTTTTTCGTGGTTTCTTCTATCAATACCCGACGATTGCTGGAGCAGTACCCTAAGAAACGGGCTATGGTCGAACGTGTTCTTCCCTTCTCATCCTTGTCCTATTCCTTACGCACCTCTGCAGTTACGTGTACTTCATTACACTCACATGTCAGACCAGCCGGAAGTTTGGAATATAGGTATTGTGGTGAGTGTTCGTTGGCATTTCCAATGAAATATTTATATGCGTCGTCAACGCCAACAATATTATTTATTAAAAAAGCAGCTTTCGATGGCTTAGCCATCATGTTTTCTGCTCTATGGACGCCAAAAAAACGACTACTACAAAACTAATATTGTTGGCAATGACGACGGAAGTTTGGAACTTGTTCCGACTGGGAGAGATACATGGAGAGGGAAATCCCCCGCAAGGCCACCTATAAATCGGATCTCACAATCCACTGAAGGTCACACTGTCACCTCCCGGGATTAGACAATCATTACACATATGGGAATAATGACTTTAGCAATTGTCGTGCCTGGTAACATCAATAAATCCGTGTTACCTCCCCTGCTCCGCCCTGCCCATTTTCCCACCCCGTCCTGCACCTTACCACTATTAACTAATTTTCAACTTTCACCTTGAATTTCGTGAAGCGTAATTGCGCTATTGACATGAATAATACACATTTTATAAAAAAATGGAATTTCAAAAAGTTTGGATTCTCGTTGAGAAAATCGAAAAAAAGAGTACGCCTTGCTTTAAAGGGCGGGAAAGGAGAATGTGGATCAAAGTTCGAGATAAAAGTATCAGGTGTTGCAAGTGAAAATGCATCAGTACAGAACACTTTGTTAAAATCTTATTATTGGTTAAGTGTTCGGAGGACAAATATTAAATTTTATACCAAGAGATTTGTAACTATTATTTTAACCAAATTCAATATTTGATTACGAATATCAAATTCGCTTCCTAGTAAAGGTTATATATGTGCCTTAAAACACTGTAGTACACAAACGTAGTTAATTGAGGGGTTGGCTGGAAGAAGGGCGAAACTCGAATTACGGCGTTTATTCGTAAAACGTTTTAAAACGTTCTTTAGGTGACTTTCAACCCCTCCAGATGGTACTGCGCTAACACCAATACGTTGACGTTTGAGAGGCTTATGAAATTCTGAATTACCCTTTTTACAATATCGTTAACTCTATGATCTTGCATCATTTCTTTTCCCGGTGTTTAGAACATCGACAGGATGGCTGTGAATACAGATGTGAATTTTTCGAATGTACATGATTTTTCATTGCATGATAGTGCCTTTAAGCCTCCAGATGATAGTAATACATCTTCAGATGCTTATTTACATAATGTTGAAGATAAAAATAAACGACCAAAAAAAAAAAGATTTCCGAAAATCAGAAAGCAAGAATGAATTAATTTTAATTAACATGGATGAAATTGCAAATGATTCTGTATTTCTGAAATTAAGAAATATATGCAGATTTTTATAGAAGGAAACTAGATCAAAATTACCTTGTTCTGTGGAATAAGGACATAATTCAACATTTTCAAATTAATGTAAATTCACATATTTCAGTGCATATTGTGTGCTTAATCAGTTACTGGTATGATTTTTCGTGCTATATGTACGTATTTTTTATTTCATGTAAGAAATACAGCGTGTACACAGTTTTTCTTGATTATCTCAAAACAGTTTTTCTGAATTCCGTCCTTCTTTCATCCACCCCCTCAATTGGTAAACTTTTACAGAATGCAGTACATAACGATTGAGGTCTTGTTCAGAAAATGCAGTGATGTCCTTTGTTTCTGCCTCATGATCGCGCCACCCATCTGGGGCGCATTGGTTTTACTCGGGGGCGAAACTCTGATACATAATACTATGAATAATACACGTTATTTGAAGCTCATTGATGGCATCGGGGCGTAAACATGCAGCAAGTTTTTGGCCCTTCTTCAGATATGCTTAATGTTTCTTCCAGAGGGGTATATGCGCTGCTGTCGCTAATGTGTGTTGCGAAATAGAGCTGCTAGAATTTCTACGTGTGCTGAGTCCGCCTGCAGCTTCATAGCCACGTAAAGGGGTCACAGGTGATTGATTGATTGATTGAATGATTGATTAGTGTTCCCGGGCGCGTCAACAGCCAAGGTGATTATTCCCCTAAGTGTATAGCATGCTCTTCCTCGGGGGGGGGGTTTCCCCAACCAGGTATCTCCCATCAGCGGGGCACTCCCCTAGCCGAGACAAGCTCTATGCTCCCAACTGGCCTCCGATCACGTGTGGTTTTGTAGTGCATGTAAATGTGAGCGTGCATAGGGGGTGAGGATAAGGCAAGGAAGAGGAAGGAAAGATCGTGCGCGGGCCGTGGCTCGTTTGATAGGGTACTACTGCTCCTGCATTTTCCTGCTGTTGATTGGAGAAACACCTGAAAACTACCGATCAGAGCAGCCAGTCGCTATAATTGCCCTTCACACGGCTGAATTCGAGTCTTGCTAACTATTATTGTAAAAAAGCCCGTCGGGAGTCGAACTCTAGGACCTCTCGGTCAGAGGCTCTGAAGGAACATGAATTGATGCTCTGAGCCACCTAAGCCGACTGGGGATTTCCGGTGAGGTCGCTGGCAGTAAGATTATGGCACTGTAGCAAGATCTTTTTCATCCCAAAGATCGAATAAATTATTCATCTTCTTTTATGTGATAAGTGAAAGTACAAAAAAGTTTAGCTTTAAAATGTTATGGGAATCCTACATATTAATTTTATTTGATAGCAATCCTTCAAGAAATTACAAATATGGAGCCAGATCATTCTAATGGAACATTTCAAGATTTATTTAGAAAGAAGGTCAGATCAAAAATTGCGGAAGAGGACTGCCAGCTATCCATGAACGCATTTTTAAGCATTGGAGACTTGCAAAAGAAAGGTGTCTACCGAGGTGTGACTAGAGGAATGACTTTTGAAGAAATGGATGCCTGCCTTAATTTGGAACTGGGTAAGAGTTCTCTTAAAATTACAGTAGAATTCCTTTTTCTCTTAGAATTACATTATAAAGAAGTATTTTAAATGAGAAAAAGCTTACTATTTCACTAACTTACAATGTATTAATGCATTTTTGTAGCAAGCAACCCTCCCCGAAACGATCCGAAACTACCCAATTCATCATTGTCTCTCAACGAATTGCAGGATTGGTTAGACAAGGAAATGGGTAAGTGTAGTAATCGTGTAATCAAGAACATATTTTAAAGTAATGTGAATGAGGTTTATTTCTTGCCATTTACTCCGATTGTTTCTCGTTCTTATATTTTTTCAGAGTTATCGCGTCAATATACGTCGGCAGGGGGAGATATGATGACCACATTAGAAAAGATGGTTCACAAGTCTGATAAAATAGAAAACTGGCTTAACAAAGAAGCTAAAAATTCACAACTGAAACCCGAACTAGAGAATGGTAATGAAATGTAGTGTAATATAATAATAACAATAATAAGAATTGAATAATCTCACACGTTAAACAAACGTATTAACGGCAATATAATAGTATTTTTAAAACGAATAATTCATACCGTACATACAATAAACTATTGTATTATAATCGTGTATTACAATTATGAATGTGCTGCTTTGCCATTTCTACTTTTTATACAAAATCATTTTCAAAAGAGAAAAAAAAGTGTTATTTTCGGTGGTTCCACTTTTTCAATATTTCCAAAAAATGGAAATGTGTCAATCTTCACAAACATTACTTGCCTTTTGCCTCTGAATAAATTTAAATAAAATTTAATCGCAAATAATATTCAAATAATACATTAAGTTTTATTTCAAGGAATCCTTTGAGCAAGAATTTCTGTAACTAAAATTCACTAATAATTTTGATATAATGAATCGCATTCACCTTCCCGCAAAAAGTTTCGATTTTCTTAAGATAGTGAAAGAATATTCAATTTCCGCTCCCCCCTGTTACCTACATCAGGTTATCATTTCTCCACAAATAATCACTCCTCTATTTTCAGAAGAAACGTCAGCCAAAGGTCAGCAGAACGCACCGTATCCAAATTTCGAAGCGGCCGAGCGCAGCCTGCGGGCGCTCCACGAGACCCTGGGGCTCGCCAAACTCTTCCCGCGGCGCGGAGGCCAGGCTCGCCAGGATAACTCGCCGGCGCCCTCCGCGACGGGCAAGCAGAGCGCGCAGGCGCCCGGAACCTCCGTCTCCGCCCCCGCTCCC
>BOPP01000026.1:12242656-12272598 GCA_017312745.1 Gryllus bimaculatus | reverse complement strand
AACCTAAGAATTTTACAATATATGAACATTTATAATTCAAAACAATTTACCATATAAAAACAATTTACAATACACTTCTTTCGAGCATATACAACTCGTATATACATAAACAACAGTTAACAAATTTTTTTTTTAAATAAAACACAATGTGGATTTTTAAAGTTAGCTCTTTAAGCATTTAGATTTGCTCCCACCTACTGTCGCAACTTCACTTCAATTCACTTCACTTCACTTCACTACATTACATTACACATCAACTACATAACTACACTTTCACTACATCTTTCTTTGGTTATGCCATATAACTAATTAAAATAGCTTTCCACTGCCTGCACTACCCTACACTCTATACACTACACTTTATCTATAATAATCTACACAATTGTGTATTCTGAGCTGTGGCGGTAAAATACATCCTCTAGACAAGTACTTATTAAGTCGTCTTCTTAAAACAAAACCAACAGAGCCAGGAAAAGGCTCTACGACTGCGCTGCAGGGATTTTCATTCCAATTTTTAACCGTACGATTTACAAATGAATTTTTCCTACGTCGGATTCTCTGGACATCTACTTTTTTATTTTGCATTTGTGGATCGTTTCTCCCAACTCTTGAAGGGGAAGTCTAGTCTTTTTGTTATTTCTGCTCCAAGTCATACAGGTGACTTACTGGTACGCGTTGGTAAATTGAAGGCAGCAGGCCCATTGTGTGCTTTTTTTTCTTCGACACGTGTGAGTCATAGCCTCTATGGGCCGGTTTCAACCAACAGGAATCAAAGAAGATTGATGCCGAGTTGAATCCGGATGCAACTTCAGTTTAGGATCCTCGCTGCTCGGTTCTCTGGTCGCTAGCGCTGGACTTGGGCTTTATCGCAGCTTGCGTCGTGCCGAACTTTGAGACGATTTTATTCGGAACTTGTCAGCGATCTTACGCTTGTGGGTGCACAAGCTTCTGTCAGACAGAAACTTGATGGCCACGCTCTATCGTGGTCTCGGACAGGTTAGACGGTTTTCTTGAGTACAGTGCTAAGAACAAGTCGACCCGAAATGTATGTGCACAATAAATCAGATCTCTTTTGGGCCATGGGAATTTAGAGAACAACTGCATTCTTGGAGACTTCGCATTTGGATTGCTGAAAAACAGGCGTCCGGGCTTCGGAGGCGGGTGGCGAGTACGGGGGCAAGATATCAGGCAAGACGCTTACTTTTCTCGTGCTTGGTCAAACTATTAGCTATTTACTACAGGTTTTCCGTTTAATTTTTTAGTAAGAAATTACCATGTTAGTTGGAATTAGAGGTTGATTTCGAGGGTATGGGATAAGTAATTGTCGTCCGCTAAAGAAAGTCAGTAGCGGATTGGGGATTGGGTGGAAGGCGCGTAAATAACATTTGTTGAGTCGGAAGATATAGTCACGGCAACATGTGTTTTTTTTTTTTTTTTTTGTTTTAGGAATGAAGGTATTGTAAATAAAAGTAGGGGGGTTTAACACCTGCCAGATTTGGTGTTATCAGGTTATAAAAGTTTCTCGGTTGGTTGAGGGTGAAAGGTTACGTGACCCTCATGAATTTATGTGTAGGTCAAAGGCGCAGGCTTTCAGTATCGACGGAATATTCCAAGGCCCTATCCGGTAACTTCTTGGAGTCACAGAAGCCGCCTCTTTCCTCGCTCGCCGCAAAATCCAATTTTATCGGGAGGACGCCGTGTCATTTATTTTAATTGAAGGCGTAAGCCCTTTTTGTTCTGGGTACATGGCGCAGTACAACACACCGTCTGTACGTTAGGATGTATAGGGTTGTGGCTACCACCTGGCAATCAGCCAATTGTAGCCAAATAAATATTATTATTATTATAAGTATTGTACTTCAACTTCTGGGTCAATGACCCCCATCTCGATTAGATTTTCATTCACTTTCCCTGATCCTCGAGAAAATGCTGAGATGGCTCCTTGTTTTACTTCTGGACATAAATAAATAAATTAATTAATTAAATAAATAAATAAATAAAATAAAAAATAAATAAATTAAATAAAAAATAAATAAAATAAATAAATAAATAAAATAAATAATAGATAATAAACAATATTTCATTTGCAGGACGACGCGAGGAGTCCATGCAGCTGTTGCGCCCTCTTATTCGGCCACACACATCTCCGCAGCTCGCGCTACGCCGGCCCGAATGGAGGTTTTGATTAGCACCTCGCTAATGTGTTGTAATTTATTCCTTCGAAGAAAACCAATAAAAAATCTCGATAACAAAATGTTTCCGGAATCATTGCCCCCCTATTGGGGGGATGGGCTGTTTCTTCCTTTTCGTGTTGCAGGCGCGGATCCACGGGGAGGAAATGAGGGTAATCCCCCGCTCCCTAAAGTTATTCAGTAACTATTTATTTTAACTTGGAACCAATCTTTCAAGCAAAAATATTTTAGGATAATCATTAAACGTATAAAATCGTATTGCAGCATGAGCTAATGAAGCCTACAACCAAAACATTGACACCTTCGTAATTTGTAATAAGACACCTACGACCAAAGCATTTTGAATTTCCTCTCCCAAAATTCGTCTCTGGATCCGCCCCTACTAGTTGATTCTCATGCAAGATAACCCCGATGTCTGTGTGTGATATTTTTTCTATTTTTATCTGTACCCGACGGCGTAGAAATTATTCCGGTGTTATATTTTAAATTTTGACTCAAGGCCTGCAATTCATAGTAATGATGTTGGCGGACCAGCATGTGTTTGGAGTCTGTAATGTCGAAAACTTACTATTTCAAAACGTGTCATAATAGTTTCTGTGATAAAAAAAAAAAAAAAATACATATGCCACCGGCTGTTCAAGATGCTAACGATGAGCAATGTTGCTTTGCTACGAATCTCCCAGTCAATGAGACATACCACCTGGTTGTAGGACCTGGGGCTAGTAATACTTCCATCAAAGTGGAATGCTTATTTCATTGTGCAATCGGCACGGGAGCTATCGTCATCGTTTTCCCTTGGACGGCAGCTGGGACGAGACGACATCGAAGCAACTATCGTGACGGATTCAAGTCGATCAACTAATATTTCTCAAAGGCCAGATTATCAGGCATCCCTTACTAAATACACAATAGTGAAAGTATGGTTACATTTACATCATGATATTTATCTCACATATAGAAATCAGCACGGTGCTACTGCTAGTTGTACGTAATGCACGGTACTGAATACTTTTTTTTTTCTCCAAGAGCATTAGGATTAAATAATTCGAAATAGTTTGTTATATGAATTACCTTATCTATTTCCATTCTTGTAATTTTCCTCTGAAGTTTCAAGTCACGTAACTCTGAATTAGCTCTCTTAACCCTTGGACTGCTAGTGGACGTCTTCGATACCACTTGAGCGAGACACAACAATCGATAATGTAATGATTACGATTATGGTCACGTGATTAGTTATCGGGAAAGCCCCGATTTTGCGCGAAATCCTCACATATTAGCACGTAGGACTGATAAATACCGGGGACTCATCCAATAACTTCAGTGTTCGGTTTCCAACAAGGAGCAGCAAAGGGAACTGCCAAGCTTGCAACAGTCGTGAACCTGGTAATGTGGTGAAGAGAAGGTGGTGCTCGTTTGCCGTATTTGCTTCAATTTGCTCTCTAACCGGCAACACCCGGACAAAGAAGACGAGTTTGTATATACATATATTATGGAACAGTTTCGTATTTAATTACTTAATGTCATGTAAAAAGAAAATTGTGAATTTTTGAGGATGTAGGAACAGAAGTTTGTACAAACGCGATGTCCTATCATAACATTTTTGAACAGAGATGCTGTAAAAGACTGTGAATATGGAACACTTGTGGACTCAGTTATTTTGTCATGAGTCAGAGTACTATTATGTTAGAGGTAGTGCCATTTACTTATTCTAGTTTATTGATGAACTGACGAATGACTTCACAAATCATTGTGGAATAAAGTTACTCGAGTTAATTACTATTTCCATGCTTGTGTAATCTTACAAATAATATATAGGTACTTATCACGCCATTTATACGATTTCTGTAATTTTGTGGTTTTATTTGATTTCCTTTGATAAAGAATGTCTAAAACCAAGAAACGAGGTAAACAAATTCTTGGATCTGGCACTGACCAATTTCGGGGCATGTGTCCCCCACCGGAATTTCAGAAGCGATATTCTAAATTTTTGAGTCTTGAAATTAGTTCTTTGTTCACGAAAATTTTAACAGATGTACAAACAGCAGTTCTTGATTCAGATATTAATTGTTTAGAAACTCTTGAGGCCTGTATTAACTATCTGAAGACCCTTCATTGCCCAGAAATATTGCAGAATTTCTGGGATGATAGCAATAATCCTTTTAGAACTACAAACTTAATAATTTTAGTATGTAAAAACAGTTGCATTGAAGTTTTGAAATATTTATTTTGTAAGGGCCATAGTACAACTTTGCTTCACTTACCACATATTAACAGAAAAATTACTCCAGAAGATGAAGATGAAGAAAAACACAATGCTTTTTATTATGCCATTCGCTCTAATAATCTTGAACTTTTGGAGTTATTAATCAACCAATGGCCAAGCGATTTCTTCAAACAAAATTTTCAACTCTTAGATGAAATTCTGTCTAAGGCTTATGAAGAGTTGAAATTGAAACATGTTTTTCTGTCGGATTCAATGGACATATTTGTAGCAAATAAATTGGTAAATCTTCGTTTCTTTTCTGATTCTGTACAGTCTCCAAATGAAACAACATTTGATAATATTAGTGAACGAATTGAATTCTTTCTAGAAAATGTGAATTTTTTAAGAGTGGAATATACACATTCAGATGTTGATGATAAATTCCTTTATATATCAAAATTTGTTGTGAAAATTGGTCATTTCTTAAAACAACTGCTAAAATGTACATATGATGTACTGCCATGGGAAGAAATAGAATTTTGTTTAATTGCATTTGTTGGGGGACATCAGAGTCATGAAGAAATTAATTTTATCTACAAGTCAGTGTTGAGCAAACAAAAACTTCTGACTTATTTGGAAACATTTGCTAATCACCTCAGTGAAATGAAAGGATATATATCTACAACGGAAACAAATAAATTAATAGAATTTCCTAATCTGAAACGTGAGGAAATCATATTAAAAATTAGCAAGAGTTGTGATATATTTGCTGAGTTGTATGAGGACTATAAAGTAATAAGAGATTTTCATTCCTTGGAAACAATTCATAAGTATGCCGTTTTGGCAGAATCAGCTAATAGTAAAGAAAAAGAAGGTCAGTTTCTAATTATGAGAAGCTTACAAGTTATTGGTGAACATTTGAAGAATACTTTGGGATCTCCAAAATTATGTGATGAGACTGGTGAACATTTTTTTAGTTTATTTCCTCAAAATGTGAGACAGATATTCTCTGATATTCGAAATTCATTTTCACATAAATATACTCTTGCAAAGAGAAATGAGATTCAAAGGTGTGTGGATAATGATTATTTTTCAAACATTCAGAATGACATTAAAAACATTAATTTGTTAATCACTGACATATTGAATGACTATAAAGTGAAGATAGTAGCAAAACAATTACAAAAGTTGGTTGACAGTGAAACTTCAAAGGAAATAGCAGAAATTGCAGAAGCGTTTAGTACAAAAAATATTGCTAATATTTTCAATATGCCACTTAATAGTAAAAATAACATGGTTTGTTGGCTTGAAGAGTTAATAATGAGAATTAACAAGAAATTCAATGACAAGTCTTTGTATGAAAAAGAACTTTTTGGAGAGATGGAGCAGCTCATAAATTTTGAAAAAAACAATTTGAATATGAATGTTGTGTATTCACAGGGTCTAATAATACTATTTAAATTGTATATACTTTGGAAGAATAAGGATTTAAATAAAAATTCAATTTCTACTCTTAAAAAAAGAGCAAAAGCCACATTGAAAAATATTTCTACACCAAGTAAGAAAGATTTTCAAAACATTGCTTCTTTGTTGGTGGAAATTTATGATAATTTGTTTTCAACAATGGATGATGAAATTAAGCAACAGGTGGCTACAATGTTACCATTAGTTTCTCGTTTTGTGAAACTTGACTTCAGAAATATTAAGTGGATAGAAGAATTGTGTTGGCAGATAAGTTTGAAGAAATATAAAAATAATTTGTTTGATTATAAATCTGATTTGAAGTCAGGTAAATCAAGGTCTTATGACTATCTTCTAGAAAGAGTGCAGATGTTAAAAGATGTTCTGCAAAATAATATGTCAGGGAATGATTTATGTAAGGATCTTCAAAATTGTGAGAAAAATGAAATTCTTCAAATAATTGAAATGCTTCTCATGGATATTTTGTCTATTTTAAGCGAAAGTTTTAATTGTCTGACTGAAAATAGATATTTTTTGGAGAATAATTGTCCATTATTAATTGGAAAAAATTTGCGCAACCATTTAGCTCATGGAAATGTAGTTGGTGAAATTTTTTCAGTTAAACCTTCAAGAACAGTTGTGCTGAATGCTGTGCTATTTTCTAAACATTGTGAAACTGATGTAAGAATTGGAAAAATAAATAAGATTGAAGGATTATTTCTGAAGAGAAAATTAAATCAAGATTTAATTATGTTAACTCATCAAAAACAATTATTTCAAGCTTTGGAGAGGGGAGAATTTGAATTGATAAAAAGATGCATTAAAAATGGAGCAGATATTCATGCAAGAAGTTCTGATTTACAGACTGCATTACACTTTGCTGCAAGGGCACCCCATTTGGATATAGTAAAGTTTGTTGTAGATCAGAATGTTGATTTTGAGAAGAAAGATGTGGATGGGCAAAGCCCATTGCACATAGCTGTGAGATACAGGAGAAAATGTACAATTGAGTATTTAATGGCAAGAACAAAAGCCAATGTTAATGATATTGATAATTTTGGAAATACCTGTTTACATATTGCTGCTCAAAATGGTTTTCATGAAATTGTTCAAGTGCTGATAATAAATAATGCTAAAGTAAATGCAACAGATATGGATGGTATAACACCTCTATTCTATGCTGCCAAGAATAATCATAAAGATATTGTTTCCCTTCTTTTGGGAAAAGAGACTAATATAGATTCTCCAAAAGTATTATGTGGGTTTACTTTGCTCCACTTTGCAGCAGAAAATGGTCATTTAGAACTTACAAAATTTTGTCTTAGAAAAGGTGCTGAAGTGAATAGTAAAACTGATCAAGGTGCTACTCCTTTACATTTAGCTACAGTATACGATCACTTTAGGGTAGTGAAGGAATTGATTTCTGCTGGAGGAAATGTCAATGCTAAATGTAAATTTGGACCCACTCCACTGCATAATGCTGCAGAATTTGGACATAAAAATCTTGTGGATTTGCTTTTGCAAAATGGGGCTTGTGTTAATGTTCTTAGTTCTCAGAACTTCACTGCATTGTCTTTTGCTGCGTTGAGAGGTGATAGGGGTATTTTAGAAAGTTTGTTATCACAAGGAGCATATATTGATTCCCCTACAACAGAAGGATTTACTGCATTGCATCTTGCAGCTACAGAAGGTCACTATGATGCAGTTCAGATATTATTATGTAATTCTGCATCAGTTAATGTTAAAGACACCAATGGCTATTCAGCTTTGCATAAAAGTTCCCAAAATGGCCACGAATCTGTTGTAGAAATATTATTAAAATATGGTGCATCAGTGAACGTTAAAACAAAAGACAACATGACACCATTACATCTAGCTGTTTTTAATAATCAGTCTGACATTGTGAAAAAACTACTATTGAGTGGAGCATCTGTTAACTCTGTCAGTAGTAAAAGTATGTCATCTCTACACCTAAGCTGTCAAAAGGGTTTCAAAGATGTGACAAAAACATTGATTGGGAAAGGTGCAAATATTAATGCAAAAGACTCAAAAAATAGAACTCCTTTGCATTATGCTGTGATTAGTGGCATGCAAGAAGTAGTGGAACATCTTCTCACTAAACATGTGCAGTTGCATGAGAAAGACATAAATGGTTTTACTGCCTTACATTATGCTGCCCATTGTGGGGAAACTAGACTTCTGAATTCTTTGATCATTGAGAATGTTGACATTAATGTTACAAATATGAAGAATGAAACACCTTTACATTTAGCTGTGAATGGTAACCACAGAGAAACTGTTCAACAATTACTACATATAGGGGCTCACACAAATGTGTTAGATGCCAATTCTAATTCACCATTGAGTACTGCAGTAAAGAACAACAATAAAGAAATAGTTTCCTTGTTAATTTCTAAAAATGCTAAAATTAGTGACAGTGATTTGATAAATGCTGTGAATTTAGGACACACAGATATTGTCGTAATGTTATTGAATACAGATAAGCAATTTGATCTTAACATGAAAGTAATTGATGAGATGACATTGTTATGTTCTGCTGTAAGTAAAGGTTATAGAACTATAGTTCAGATATTGATAAGTAAAGGGGCAAATGTTAATTTTGTATGTGGAAGTGAAAAATTAACTCCTTTACATGTTGCAACTGCAGGAGGTTATAAAAACATTGTTCAAATGCTTCTTTATAAAAATGCCAAAATTAATGTTCAATCATTTGGAGGCATCACTCCACTTCATTTGGCAATCAATACTTGGGTATGTTGAAGTAATGCAAGTTCTTGTTAATGCAGAAGCTGATGTAACTATAAAAGATAATAAGAATCGAACTTGCATAGAATTTGCCGTAGCTTATAATCATGCTAATATTGTAGAACATTTATCGAAATTGGAAACTGTGAACATCAATGCAAAAGGAAATGATGATTTTACATTATTACATATTGCTGCCCAACATGGGCATTTAGAAATAACAAAATTCTTGGTTCATAGTGGAGCCAATGCATTTGCCAAAAATTCTTTAGGTTCTATGCCTATTCATATTGCAGCTAGGGAAGGCCATGTTCAAGTTATGAGTGTTCTATCTTTCTAAGCCCAGGTGATTACATTAAATGTTTGTGGAGCCAGCTAATACGCAAAGTTCTAATATACATTATGCTGCCTGCATTGTTGGTTTTTCAAGTTGATGTTGTCGATGGAATTTTAATCTTGGATGACAGGCAATAGTTGAAAATGTGAAATAGACATCAGATAGACAAATGCGTGTCACAGACCTATACACATAGCATCCTTTCTTTCGTTGTTACATAAGTGAAATCGTCTATTGTTTGCTGTATAAGTACATATGGAGTGCAAATCTCCTTCGATGTTACTGACTACAATATTTCGAACTCCTCTTATTTGATGTCTCAGAGTAGAGATATTTTTGTGCTTGTTCAGTCAGTAGGAGAATTATTTGATGGTGGTGAGGAGCTCAATAATTTTGAGAAAGTTTGCAAGAGCATAAGAGCAGGTGCAGTAGTAAATGTGAAAAATACTGACAATATGACACCCCTTCATTATGCTGTTTGTAAAGGTCAAAAAGAAATTGTCAGTTTTCTTTTGCAAAATGAGGCAGATCCTAATGTTGTTGGGAAAGATGGCTGGACACCATTACATTATGCTGCCAAATTTTCACATTCTCATATTATGAAGTTATTGTTAATACATGGGGCCAAGTACAATGTGATGGATGACAATCATAAAACACCGCATGACATTGCTGTCAGTGGAAAAATAATTGAGTTTCTAGCAAAAATTAATAAAGTATTTACAAAAGTTAAGAATGGCAATACTAAAGTTTTTGATGATTTGAAAACCACAGATAGTAATACCATGAAAATTATCATAAAGACTAAAGATAAAAATGGAAAAACTTTGCTTGTGAATGCAATTCATTCTGATTTTCCTTTAATTGAAAGATTGGAAGTTATTATTCATGGTGATATATTTTTACTTAGAATGAAGGGCAATGAATTATTTGAAAAAGAGAAATTTCAAGATGCCTTAAAGGTCTGGGAGAATGTTTTAAAAAAACAAAATTATATCTTGGGACCTGATAATCCATGTTCATTAGATACAGAAAATTATATAGCAATGACATACTATAAACTACAGAATTATTCAAAAGCTTTGGAAATTCTGAGAGATGTCTATAAAAAACAAAAGAAAATTCTGGGTACTGATAATAAAAAGACGATAAAAACTAAAGGAAATATTGCTTTAACTCTTCATAGGCAAAATAATAATGAAGAAGCTCTAGATATTTTGAAAGAAGTGTGTCAGAAGCAGGAAGCAATGTTAGGACCAAATCACCCTGAAGTTTTAGGTTCTCTAATTCACATGGGATTGGTCTTAAATGGACTTGAAAAATATGAAGAAGCATTGATAATTAATAGAGATATTTTTCAGAAGAGTAAAAGAACATTTGGTTTCAATCATCACAACACATTATCTGCCTATAATAATATAGCTATGGTACTAGCCAATCAGGGTAAATTAAATGATGCAATGGATATTTTTAAAGTTGTTTATGAGAAAAGAAGCAGCATTCTAGGACCAACACATTCTGTTACTTTGAATACATTACATAGAATAGCACAAATTCATCTGGAATTGCAGAATCATGATGTTGCTCTTGAAATGCTTGATAATATTTTTAATGTACAGAAAAATATTCTAGGATTAAATAACATCATAACTTTGCAAACATGGTGTGACATAGCTGACATATTGCTACTACGAAAGGGTAATTTTCAAAAATCCCTAGAAATGTACAGAGAAATACTTAAGCACAGACAAATTTTGCTAAGTCCTTGGCATCCTGATATTTTAAATGTGACAGAAAAGATAAATTCTATTGAAATGGCTTATGCATTGGTTGGTGATATTGATGTAAGTTCATGTCTGTAAAATATGTTGATGCAAGGTCTTAATGTAAATGAGACTGATTCTGAAGGAAGGACATTGCTACATTATGCTGTTGATAGTTCTCAAAATTTAATCGTTTCTTTCTTATTGGAGAATGAAGCAGATTGTACTATTCTGTCAAAGAAAGGCAATACACCATTGCACATTGCTTCTTTAAAAAATTATGAAGATATTGTTGAAATTTTATTGCAACATGTGAGAAAGTTTTGTGGCAATAAATTACAAGAATTCGTTAACGCAGAAACATTTTCAAGTGGTTCTACAGCATTACATGTGGCAAAAAGCATTCAAATAGTCAAAGCTTTGTTGAAATGCGGAGCAATATTTAACAAGACAAACAAAGAAGGGAAAAAACCCATTGACTTAGCTTCACACCCAGGAATAATCAGTATTCTTGAATTATTGGAAGTAATATTTGAGAATGTTATTGCTGGAAACCCTCGAATAATCAGATCACTATTGTACACGGACCATGATATGTTTATTGTAATAACAAATGCTCAAAATAGAGAAGGGAAAACTCTTAATCAAATTGCAGTATCAAAAAAATATCAGCATATATCAGATGCATTGGGAGAAATATCCAAACATCTTGAAAATTATGTTAACAATAATGAATATTCCAACATTGTGGCCCAGAATGATGTTCAATTAACAGGAATAAAAAATTCCGATGATTTATACAAGATTATAGTTGGTGTAGACTCTTCAGATCCATTTTGTATTTTATATAAAGCTGAAAGATACATGATTCGTTGCTTACACATTTATGATCAGGCTGTAAAAGTCTTCAAAAAGATATTAGAGCTACAAGAAACCAATTTGGAAATTAAACTTCTTATAATCTTTATTGAACTTCAAGAACTGCTCGCAGATGAAGGTGCAGATTTTAGAATGTGTTGTAATATTTCTAGTACTAATAATATACATAATGCAGCTAGTGAAGGAGAAGATCATGTTGTTAGAAAAATGTTAGCTGAAGGAATTGATGTTAATATGAGAGACTTTAAAGGAAGAACTCCTCTCCATTATGCTGCTGCTAATGCAAATCATTTCATGATTTTTATTTTATTAGAGCATGGAGCAGATTGTTTACTAACATCTGATAAAGGAAATACAGCTTTGCATATTGCCTCTTCTAAAGATCATGTGGAAATTGTTGAAATTTTATTGCAACACATGAAGAGAGTAAACATAGAGAAATTACATGATTTAGTTAATGCAAAAACCTCTTCAGGTACCACTGCATTACACGTGGCTTCAAATTTAAGAATTACAATGGCACTGTTAAGATGTGGGGCCATTTATAATGCTGCAAACAATGCTGGTCAATTACCAATTGATTTAGTGAAAGGTCAGGAAATAGTAAATATTTTTAAGTTGTTGAACAAACTTTTTGAAGATGTGCATAAAGGATGTTCTCAAGTCATTGACATTTTGTCACATTTAGACCCTGCTGAATTCACTGCTATTGCAAATGCTCGTAATCATGAAGGGAAAACCCTAAGTCAATTGGCAATAATAAAACGACATCCTAATATTGCATATATGCTGATTAACACTTTAAAGAAGTGTAGAAATCTTGAAGAGACTCGCATCTTAAAAGATTTCCCTGTGAATAAAAATGATGATCAAATTACAGATGTCAATAAAAAGATTCATTGTAGTCATATAGGTCTTTCAGACTTGCACCAAGCACAATTGAGGAGAATTCAGGAGCTTTTCATTCAACATAAAAATGTATATGACGTGTCTGTGAAAAGTTATAAGAGAGTTCTGAAAACTCTTGGTCTGGAATTGTAGAAATGTTCTAATTGATTTGAAAAATTAATCTGGTGTAAAGTCAAGCTTAAGTATGATTGTGCTATATATATAACTGTACTTATATTTATTGATTACTGTCATATAAAACTCTTGGAAATGTTTTAGTTAACAAACATGATTTTGGTGTTAAGAGATGTTGTTCTGATGACACTTGTATTGTACAGTTAATGATTTAAAAAAATAGCTCTTCTGCTGATCAAAGGAGTCTGTTGTATTCCTTTTATGAATGTTGGTAATTCAACTCCATATTGCATCGAGTGAAGGTGGTTCAAATGTTGATAAATGAGTCATTCCTCCCCAAATCGCACACTTATCACATAAAACATCTCAATTTTTAATGGCTTGAAACTTTTTATCAGGGTAGAAAATAAGTAACAAGTGTTTTCTTTTTTTTTCTTTTCTCTGTAATCCAACTCCTTTCAGAAATATTACCAATTATTTTTTTCAGAAAAATCCAGTGTGTGCTAATGCTTAAACATTTTTCATGTATTTGCCTTTTTCTACTGAAAAATAAAACATCTAAATTGAACATAAAAAAGATGTACTTTTATGTGATGTATTGTAACTTTTGTAAATATATTATTTAAGTAGGTATTTGAAAGAGATTTTAATTTTTAAAATACAAATTTTCACATTAGCTCAACACTTAAATTAATTTAAAAAAATACTAATCCATTTCTGCATCAATGTTCAGAATCAGAATTTTATCAGTCAAGTTTCAAAATGGGCCACAAAGAAATAAAATTTTAAAAATTGTTTGTTAGCCACAGTACGTAAGCCACCTGCATGCCCACATGTTTGTCTGGCTTCAATGACAACATCCAAACATACAGCCAGAAAAGGATTTATGACATATTTTGGATTGCAGAACCAAGCACAAGATTGCCAATGGAAAGGTTTTGACAAACCACTGTGATCGGATATTTCTGTTTATTGCTACAAGAAAGTACAATGATGGTAAATGTCTACTCCTGATGGCACGTGCCCGGGGGTTTGATCCTCTGGTAGACGCTGGAGCAGAACAGCTAGTAGAATTTCTATTGTACCGTATTAAATGCAGTACAATTCTGAACAATTAAATTTTATTTCTTCAGAATTCTCTCGTGCCTCATTTTGAAACTTACCAGACTTTTGTAGAACTCTCCAAGAATTAAATGGTATTTTTTTCTCAATTTTTTAAATTGTCGGATTAAGGAAGATTTACAATCAAAATCAAAAAAAGTATTTAAAAAACAATGAATTCATTACATACATCATACGAAAGAGCATATTTTGTTCTTTTATAATTTAATTTAATGTCTACAAATTACCACATGAGTTACAAACGATTAACTTCAGCAAAGCAAGTATTTTTTCAAAAGTTGTGAAAATGAATATCTTCTTGAAAAAGAAATCCCTGTTAAAAGATGAAAAATGTGTTTCGGGTTTTTTACCTATACTCTTTACGGGGGGAAAAAATTTCAATATCTGAGACATTAAGGTCATATTTTTCTTTAATTTGTGCGATTTGACATGGAATCACTCAAATACGGCCTGTAAGAAGGAATATTGTAATGTAAGTAGTAGTTGGTTAGTTATTTTGTAAAATTGTAAGTGTAAGTAGCAGCAGTGATCATAGTGCTAATAGATCATCTCATCAATAAATTAGAAACATCTTGTGAGAACATAGCATGAAATATTGTAGTTAAACCATGAAATTGTCAAAATTGTGTTGAGAAATGGTAGGAGTTATGTTATGTGAAATGAAGAAAACAACTTATAAACAATGTACCAATTGTTTTTCAAAGATGAAAATTTACTGGCATGTAGACATGATAATGAACATAGTTCAGTATTCCATCAAGCTAGTGAATTATAAAATATATTATACATTATCAAAAATTGTCCAAATAATGTGGAATTAGATTTGAATTATTTCATTCATTCATTTAAAGAATCCTTGAAAGAAAGATGATTTATATCAGTGTATTTTCTTTCCACTACTTTAATTCTTTTTCAATTTTGGCAAGACAAGATTTGCCTTGTTTAGTATAAGCAAAAAGCATTATATGATAATTTGGAAACCTTTGTTAGTGTGGTCTTGTTGAGTGTATCCCTGCCCACTGCAGCCTTATTATAATGAAACGCTCTTCTGAAATTTGCAATAAAATGTTTAGTTACATCAAAATGCATTAAAAAAAATATAATGACTTCCCAGTGTCGGGCTGCCATATTAAGGACATGCTAGTGTTGCTAGTTACTGTAGTAAATGAATTATACATGCTGGGTATCAAGTACAAGAATTAATTATTCTGTGAGTAATGTATCTATATTATAATTTTTTGTTATAGATTTATTAGTTTTCTCAAAATGGAAGCAACACATAACATTGCAAAATACATCAGATCAAAAAAAATTAATTCTGGGATAAGATTTGTACTTAAATTAAGTGAAGAAAATTTGTTTTCGCCAGCTTATATACCTTTGGGTATTTTATTTTGTAGCAAACATAATTAATTATGATGCATTTCGTAGAAATTGTTGCTAAGTCTCTAAAAATATTTTATTTTACTTAACTTTCTTAAAAACTGAAGATATTTTAAATAGAATTTGTTTTTTGTTTGTATTTTAAAAGTCTTAAAAAGTTCTTTGAATATTTTCAGAAAAAATGTTTCTGTGATAATTTTTTGGTCATTCGTAAAGAACGGAATTGTGGGTATCAGTTGCATGTAAATTGTAATTATTTTACCCTGTGACTGGAGCTTGTAATATGTATAATTATTTAGTTTGCTTCTGTAATATGTTTAAATTATGTTTTATGTAGATATCAAGATATCCGAAGCTTGCCATCGTTCATTACAAAATTCAGAGAACAGAAGAGTCCTAAATTTTGTATGTACCTTACTTGTTGTGAAACATGAACATCAATACATTGTTGTGAAACATTAACAAAAATGTGAAATCTAAAACTACACATGAGAGGGGAAAAAACTGTGGATTAAGAGCAATCTCAACCATATGCCTATTGTGTAATTTCAACATCATCACGCGCATGGAATAGCATCATGAAGACAAAGAAATAAAAAAGAAAAGCAGAAATGAAATAAAAAGCAAATCACGCTACATACAATCTGTGAAAGGTTGAAGAATTTCTCAGCTCCTGTTATTCAAACTGAATTCATTTGGACATCTTCTCATCTGAATTCCCTTCTCCAATATCTGAGGTCTCTTGAGTGCAAAAATTCATAAGTTCAGTGATGGCTTGTGATTCCATAACTTGTTTTATACTGTAGATCATGGAGAAGATTACATGAAGCACTGTGTGTCTCAAAATAGTACTTGTTGAACAAACCAGATGTTAAATTTGTTGATATTTGAAATCCTTTATTATTATAGAATGTAGATAATTCTAATGTGAGGATATTACACTAAAATAGGAAATTTCACATATTTAATTACTCTTGTTTTCATTAATTTTAACAATGAATAAAATAAAACACATATATGACTAGAAAATTACACGAAAAATTAATTGGAATTGATTTTTGTAGTGAAAAAAGTTTAAATTTTAATTAATCCTATCTGGGTCTGTTTACATTCCTTTTGACACTGAGTAAGCATTCTGGTATAATACTTGGTAAGTTCACAATTTTTGTTCTTTACCCATAAATACATTCGTTTATATTTACATTAGTGTACAATTTATAATCATTATTTTGTTTATAAAATAATGTTTTCATTATATTGTTGCTACATTGTTACTTGGTATTGTAAAAGGTTGTGCTAAATCTTCATTACAATTGAAAAATATTGTGCCTCTACCTTTTTCTAAAAAAAATACTTTAAAAATAAATAAAAACTTCTATAATTTGGTACAAATCTTTCAGAGTTACAAGAGTTTCATTCTTTCTGCATGAGGTACTGCCATTTCAATTGTAGTTTTCTGCCTCTGCAGAACATGAAATAAATGTCAGAATATATACATCAAAGTTGTAATATTTTTAAATACAATTTTTTGCCAATGATGATATTTTCATGTAGGCCTATGCCACAGGAATAGAGGTGCATTTGCATTTGCTATCATTTAAGTAAGCTGACAATCATCAAGGTTAGCCATAAATAACCTGCTGTAATAAATGGTTGTGTATTACATTTATTAAAATTTAGTGATGGTATAAATCATAAAGACACTAATCATTATGATTATAACCAGAAAGAAGCATTTATTTTGGGATCTCTTCCAGAATACACTCTTGGATATGTGTTATCTTTGTTTAAAACTTTTGAAATTATTGAAAAATTAATTCACATCAAAGATGTGGTAAAATAAATTGTTTTAACATCTTTTATTAATCCAATCCAATAAGAGAAATTGTTTGTGACATGTTCATACTTTACATGTTTTTGAATAAAGAATGTGAAAAGCAGTTAATGTACAATTGCTATTATGAATTTTTTGTATCCCATTAAATAAATTGAGTTCTAGTGTGTTATTATAATTTTGTTAAAAAAAGTGAGTTTTTCAAATTGTCATAAATTAAAATATGCTGAATATAAGAATTTTGATGTACAAGCAAAAGCAAATAATTATTAAAAACAAATCAAAAGTACAAAACATGCAGAAATTCATATGTAATGAATTAAATATATTTTACTAGATATTAATGTATTTTGTATTTTTATACATTAAGTTTAACCTCCAGACACATCACATTTATCAACTTCATTATCTTGCTTTAACAAATAGCTTGAAATATTTCTTTGCTCCTTTACACCCTCCAAGTGCCCCCAAGAATTAATGAATGTGTTTCAAATCACAGATCTTCTACTCGGACCACATCGTCAGGGGTTTATTCACTTTGAAAAAATCGTACGCCTAGTTAATGCGCGAATATTGTTCACATACACCAAAAGGATGGACGGACGTTTTACCGTCAGTTCATTTTTCGGTATTCCGGACCGGCAAAACAAGGATTCTGGCTACACCACGTGTTAGAGGATTTTTTCTTACTTTAAAAAACTGGATTTATCCACTTTTTCGTTACCAGAGCCCGGCAATTATTTTTTTCTGCCGAAAATCCACAGGGCTTTCGTGCATTACATAACTTTTCTTATACTACGTATACACGTATGTATACGGGAAAGTAAAAATGGAAGTAAATGGTTGATTTGCGACGTATGACAAATTAGGAACAATATAAACCATTAAAAGGAATAAGGAACAGTGTCGACGGAGTAAGGTCTCTCTCTAGGCGCCAAGTGAGTGATTGTGAGACGCTGTGACGTTTCGCACAATTACAGTGTGTCCGAAAAAAAGAATAGGGCATGGGTAGGTTACTTACACCTGAAGACGGCGTGGTTAATAAGTTTCATTTCACAGCTGACAGGTGGGAAGATTCAAAGGCTAGTGAAAAGCAAAGTATGTGGTTCTGAGTTCCGCTGTCAGTCGTAAAGGTGTATCGTTAGGTGGTATCGTGTTTCCATTAACACTATGTCACGTAACCTTATCTAACCTCACTTCATACCCCTACTAACGCTTCGATACGGATTTCAAGTTGCAGCGAAGAGGCTCCGACCTTCGAGATTTACATAAGGTGACAACCTTGAGTGTGTGCAATGCGTATTTTCTAGCGAATTTTTATACTAAAACTAGCTGATTACTCGGCGTTGCCAGGATATTTATTTATCACAATCTTGTTTTAACCAAGCTCGCCCGCCTTCCCCGCACCGGTCTCCGTTATCTGGTCTACCATGGCCGTCCTGATCAGAACGCTTGATTCGTCCAACCAGCCCCGTATCATCACGCTTCGTCCGTATCCTCGGCATGTCCTATTCGGCCTGCCATGGCTTCCTGCCTACAACTCCCAACCCTCCCATCCAGCCTATTCTGCTCTATGTTCTCGCTTATAACAATTCGTCAGTCATCCTAGTCAGTGAGATTTGTTTTTGTGATGAAGAAAGCAAGTTGAAAAAATATATAAAATCTGAAAATTCTAAAATCAAAGACAGACATTCCAGATTTATTTATCTGTATTCATTCATGTATTTATTATCATTATTGACTTATCGTTATTATTGGTACTATTGTTAATATTGTTGATGTTATTGCTCGGGGTAGAGAAAGATAATAAAGAGGATCAACGAAAAAAAAACACATCTTCAGGACCCCTGGGGATATCGTGGTAAAAGAAACTAAGTTGATCTCATGGGTAGTATCTATTATGTATTTAAATATCATGTTAATAGATTCGATAGGTCTTGAGTTAAATTGATTCGCACACAACAATTGATTTGATGTGAGATCCGTTTTATCAGTCGAGTCAGCGTATGTATTTGTTAAATCAAGAAACATCCATTAATTTAGGACCCGCAGTAAAGGTAAATAAATTACTCAATAGAAGTTTTTGTCAGAAAAGGAAGCAATATACATTTCTTGCTCTTAAACATAAAATATTTGTGAATCGTATGGATTTTGGAGAAACAAAAAAATTGTACCTACTACTTGGAACTACTTATCTACTTCTGGAGTATGTGGTGATACTTATTGTAGCACATCATCTTCATGCACTCTTCCTAATTAATTAATCGTGAAAATAGCTTCATATTTCTTTATTGAAAACAGCATTTTTAAATAAAAAATCATTAAAGAGACCATTAGTTGAATTGAAATATCACCATTTCCTAAGAAAATAAACTTGAAATACAGCTTTATAAGCCTACAAACATGTCATCAGGCCACAATAAAATAAGTATTATCGTGAAAAAAATTGCCAACTCTAAGGATACAACATTTCCATATCGGTTATCAATGGTGATTTAAGGTATCAATGGTAATGCTCGTGTCAAAGCGCAACATGAGGTACCTTATCAGAGAACAACACACACAAGCCAATCAATTTCCAGTGATACAGTAAACCCTCTACACCCACATGACCTATAATATCGCAGTCGGCATAGGCTGAATGTTGCCTGTTAAAGGTTAACACGCAGGTTTGTTTCCGTACTAGAAGAGTAACTTGCAAGCTGAAAGCATGAATATCCTTCTGTTCTTCGCTCTAGGTATGTTCACTTAGGTTTAGTTACAATACCAGAAAAAAATTAAACGAACGAAAGTGACTACAAATACAATATGAAATAGTGATCTGCAAGGCGTGCCATTTGCCCGCTCGAGCATTTCAGCCTCGAGTACCGTGCCCTCGAGCATCCTGTGCACTATCTCGGTGCGCTGGATCAAGGGCCAACGGCGGCGATTGCCTCGTATTGGAGCCAACGCAAGACGTTGATAGAGGAGGGTTCGGGAGCGCCATGTGATCGGTCGTCTTACAGTGTGCCGTGGCTTCAAAAGCAAATTAAGAGGATTATGAAAGCTTATATTCGCCTGCAGTGGCGCCCTAACACAGAAGAAGAATTTTAAAAACAAAAATAAAGATAAGAGAAAGAGGCTTCTTACATTGTTCATGAAATCGCAAAGATTTACTTCAGATTTGAGAAGTTTGTATGAAAACGATCATTTTTTTCGCGGGAAAACAAGAAAACCATTATATTTGCAAATGATTTAGTTAACTTCATTTCTTTTATAGGCGATACATTTTTGTTTTTGAAATATTGAAAAACGAGTAACGAACCAAAAACTAGAATTTGGAGCATATTATTATTATTATTATTATTATTATTATTATTATTATTATTATTATTATTATTATTGACCTCCGTAAATAAACTTAAGACCGTTTAGAATCTGTAACGGAATTTTAGGGTTTGCACTGCAATTAACTTGCAAAAATTTGTTGAATAATGTATTATCGAGCTTCGGATGTTCGGCTCTCAAGGCTGAGCATACTTCGCTCCTTGGGTCGCGCCGAGCAAAATCCAGTCCTACTGCCCTGACGTCTAGCGGATTATCTGGGAACAGCCGCGGTGCTCGAGCAAAATCGTCTCGTGCAGGACTCTAATATGAAACATTATATTTTTACAAAGTTTAAAATTTATTTTTTCCTTATTTTCAATATATCCATATCTACTTTAAAATTGAATAATCAATTTTGAAAGTTAGAGATACAGAGACATTAGTGAAAATCAATTTGAAATCATATTTTTAACAGATGAGGGATGAAGAATTGAATACAATTTGGAAGAATATTCTTCTGACTTGTGATAGGTTATCAGAAGTATAAATTAAAGAGAACAGTAAAAGCATATTAAATGTAAATATGGACGAACGTAATAATAGAGAAGAGGTGATAAGCAAAGTGTGAATCTTAATTAATAACATTACAAGGGAATGTCAACGCATGTGATGGCGGGGGAAGGAGAGAATATGTTAATGGTTCAATTCATGAAAGGACACCTGAGCAATTTCTAAGAGTTCGGAAATAAGTTACGAGAAGTATTACGAACAAGGAACCAATGAATAAACAAATCCAGTCTTAAATTACGAGGGGCCAATCAGAAATAAGATCGTGTGCGAGATATCGAATGGTCTGCGCACTACTATGGAAGAAGGGACGCGGTTAGGGTGGACCCTGCGCAGGTAGAGATAGCTGACGAGCGCCCAAGACAAACGAGCCAGAAGTCTGGAATGAATGCATAAAAATGGAAATAGAATGAAAATCTCGACGTTCAAGAATGTTCGCTCTACAGACAAGGGAATTGACGAGACGGGGGACATTTTGAATTGACAGTTGTGGGAAGAGCAAGTTCTATCGTAATTTTAATAATTTTATGAATAATTAAAAGCGGAAATTTGGCCAGGTATGCAAGGGGAGGGATTTAATAAAGAATATATAAGAAAAATTAAAAGGGGGTTTGATAAAAATTGGATTTGTGGAATTTTTGTTGTGATTGCGTTGAATTGAAATATGTGTATGACAAATGTATGTTTGCAGCATTATACAATGGGCAATGTTGTAAACAGAAGTAAGTATTGTTGTTTCTAAAATAGCAAAACGGAGGGTTCCCTATACTACGTAAACATTTCGTCGCCGAAACTCTGTACAGACGGTCTGTCGGACTCACAAACATTTAGGACGACGGAACAGCTATGGTAGAACCTTTGGGCTATGATCGGGTAAATATTGAATAAGAATTGAGTAGAGTAAATATTTAAAAGCTGACGACGTCTCACTCTGAAATAAAATCCTTACATATTTCATGATTGTAATGTTATACAAATTGTTTAAATTTTAAATTTGAAATGAGTTTGCAGAGCACGTAATTCAGTAATGCTGCCGTCTATGTTTTCTCATATTAAAACTCGTCATAAAAAAAAGGAGAAAATGCGTAGGAGTCATTGCAGTATATGCATAGTAAGTCAGAATGAACAGACAGGAAGCTCTATATTTAATTAATTTATTTACGTCAAAAACAGTTAAAAACTGCGTGTGCGTTCTATGGGGAGAATATTTGAAGTTACATTTATGTCCAGAAGCAAAACAAGGGGCCATCTCAGCATTTGCTCGAGGATCAGGGATACTGGACGAAAACCTGATCGAGATGGTCATTGACCGAGAAGCTGAATTACAATACTTGTTGCAGGTTCTTTACAATTATACAATCCAAATCTCTTTAATGCCTCGCATTTAGTTGTCTCTTCTCCAATTAATTTATGTTCTCACATGGAGCTCAATATTTTTAAAATATTAATATTAATGGCGTTTCTATTCGTGTTTAGTATTATTTCATAGTTTTTATTATTTATTACTATTATGGACACAATGACGATTTCATCGAAACGTTTTACGTTTTATAATTTCAACATATTGTCCGTACTGCAAAAAGGTACATTAAAGACACGAGCAACCCCTGGAAATGTACAATAATGTTTAAATACAGTTTGCGTTTCAATAATACAACTATATTTAATCCACTTGCGCCACGTATTCAAAAACCCGCAGGGGCAAAGAGAAGCTGAGGACACCCAGGAAAGCTTATTTTCACAATTCAAAAAGGAAGTTAAAAAGTGTCTAATTTTGTAGAATTCTGCTTAAAGACATAAGTGTGACTCTTCTTATCTCCCGAATGCTTTCCTACATTTGCCTCCATAGATTACTAGCATGTTTTCTCAAGTTCCTGAATCGTTCACAGCTAGTCTCTCCAAGTTCATTTGTTGACTTAAGTGTGTCACGTATTCTTCGCGAGTTCATGTTTCCTCTGATTCTCTCAGCATATTCCTCTCAATTTCCCTACATGTTTCCCACATGTACCATCGCGTTACCCTGCATGAACCCCACTGTTTCCCGGATGTTCCCCAAAAGAGCACTTAAGATATTACTCGATTTCCGCTACATATACCCTGGAATATTCCCCACATGTCCCCTCTACACGTTCTCCACATGTTTCCTCCACACTTTCTATTTCCCATGTGTTCTTCTACATGCCCCCACATGTTAAATCCCGCACATCTTAATCTGCAAATTTTTGAGTATTTTTAGTTTGTCGAATACGTATGTATACAAAACTAGTGGCAGACTTCCTCCTACTAATTAGTTTCCTCATCTATCTTTTCGGGTTTGCCACCTCTTCTCAGCTGCTATGTATTGACGATTGAAGGATATTTGTTCACATTTTTTTCAAATTTTCGGCCCCCTAATGGTAAAAGTGACATATGACTTAAATAATATCATAGAAGAGAAAATAACCAGGTCCTATATGCAAATTTTTGTTGAACAATTTGGTACCGTTTTTGAAAACTGTCGTTTCGGCATATCTGAAAACGTGTACTTTGAAGCACATTATCAATTCAACTGTTCATCATCATCATATCAACTGTTTCAATTTTGAGAAATTCGAAAGAAATCAGTTCAAGCAATTGTACTCTCAAGTGCGATAATCAACAGGAAATGCGCGTCATGTAAATAGTGAGAGATATTTAAACAGTGGTGCTAGGAAAGCACATTTTTCGTCGCATTATTTCTAACTGCACTGCTATATTATATTACGTAAACTTGCAAAAGTGATTTCAACCAGCAGAAAAACTGAAGTTCAGTCAGATAGATTGCGGAGTATCAATTTTGGAGAAAATCGAGTGGACGATTTTGGTGCTAGCGTTGACCCTAGACAGAAAAACGTTTATCTGTGTATCGAGTTTTCGGTATCAAGTATCAACAAAACATGGATCCTGGTTGCTGGCACATAGGCATCCAAATTAATTCAAATTTTGCACCACGCATTCAGTTTGGCTAATTTTGAAGGTATTTCAGAAGATAATACATTTCAAACTTTGCGCGTTCGAGATTCACTTTTGCCAAAATTCGTTAAATTGCAAAAAAGCAACAAAACAAACCAACAAACAACAACCGCGAATTCTCGATGCTACAAAAATTCATTTTGTATGAAACTCTTTGAAATAAACCTTCAAACTGCTTCCAAAAGTGACCGGTGGATTGCACCACCATTTGGCCTGACACTGGCCTGGCCTACAAAGTTTGCACATCGTAGAAATTTACCGTAATCATTTTTTTCTATATAGGACGTGACGAGATCGCATTGTTTGAGAACCTAGAGCCGCGAGCAGTTTCGTAGCAATCGTATTGAGAAGCTTAATAATGCGCGTATTGGACGCATTGAAAGTTGATTGGTACGTTTGGTAGCAAGCATTAAAATGTCAGTAAATCATCGCGAAGAAAAGCATAAACAAAAACGCAAGGAGAAAGTTTATTTGCGTTCTTCAATTTCTTCAATACTTGATATTTCTTATGGCCAGGTCTGTCAATTACGTGTCGCCTTTTCAGAATTTCCTTGTCTAACGACAACACAGCAAGGCGATGCACTCAACTTCTCTCGACGCAGTTCTTTTTCGTTTTTTGTTTCTCGTTTTCCGTTCGTCATTTTCCGTTTTCCGTTCGTCGTTTTTCGTTTATCGTCTTCCATTTTCCATTGATCGTTCGTCGTTTTTCGATTTCCGTTTTCTGTTCGTCGATTTTGGTTTCTCGTTTCTCGTTTTTCGTTTTCCGTTTCTCGTTTTTGGTTCATCGTTTTTCGTTTTCCGTTCGTCATTTTCGTTTTTCCGTTCGTCGTTTGTCGTTTTTCGTTTTCCGTTCGTCATTTTTCGTTTTTTGTTTTTCGTTTCTCGTTTTCCGTTCGCGGTTTTCTGTTTTCCGTTCGTCGTTTTTCGTTTCTCCTTCCTCGTCTCTCATTTCTCTATTCTTGTTTCTCGTTTTTCGTTTTCCGTATTTAGTTTTCCGTTCGTCGTTTCGGTTTTTCTTTTTCCGTTTTTCTTTCGTCGTTGAATGTTTTTCGTTTTTCGTTTCGGGTTTCTCGTTTCACGTTTTTCGTTTGCCGTTTTCCGTTCGTCGTTCATCCTTCTCCGTTCATCGTTCGTCGTTTTTTGTTTTTCATTTCTCGTTTTTCCGTTTTCAGATTTATGTTTTACGTTTGTCGTTTTCCATTCGCCGATTTTGGTTTTTCTTTTATCGTATTCCGTTTTTCGTTGGTCGTTTTTCGTTTTCCGTTCGTAGATTTCCGTTTTTTGTTTTTTGTTTCTGGTTTTTCCGTTTGCAGTTTTCTGTTTTCCGTTCGTCGTTTTTTATTTTCCGTTCGTCGTCCATCCTTTTACGTTTTTTGTTTTTCGTTTTCCGTTTTCCTTTCGTCGTTTTTCGCTTTTCGTTTATCGTTTTCCGTTTAAAGTTTTCGGTTATAGGTACGTCGTTTATCGTTTTCCGTTCGTCGCTTTTCGTTTTTCGTTTTCAGTTTCATTTTCTGTTCGTCGTTTTTCCTATATCGTTTTCCGTTCGTCCTTTGTCGTTTTTTTCGTTCGTCTCTTTTTGGTTTTAAGTTTTTCGTTTCTTGTTTTCCCGATTTCCGTTTTCAATTTTATGTTTTCCGTTAATCGTTTTTCGTTTCTCGATTTTCGTTTTCCGTTTTCCGTTCATTGTTTTTCGTTTCTGGTTTTTTCGTTTTCCGTTTGCAGTTTTCTGTTTTAGGTTCGTCGTTTTTCGTTTTTCCTTCCGCGTCTCTCGTTTCTCTCTTCTTGTTTCTCGTTTTTCGTTTTCCGTATTTTGTTTTCCGTTCGGCGTTTTTCGTTTTCGTTTCGGGTTTCTCCTTTCACTTTTTTCGTGTGCCGTTTTCCGTTTGTTGTTTTTTCTCTTCCGTTCGTTGTTTTTCGTTTTCCTTTATCGTCTTCCATTTTCCGTTTTACGTTGATCGTTTTTCGTTTTCCACTTTCCGTTCATTGTTCGTCGTTTTTCGTTTCTCGTTTTACCGTTTGTAGTTTTCTGTTTTACGTTTTTCGTTTTCCGTTCGTCGTTCATCCATTTAGGTTTTTTTGTTTTTCGTTTTTTCGATTATTCGTTTTTCTTTTTTTGTTTTTCCTTTTTTCGTTTTTCGTTTTTTCGTTTGTCGTTTTTCGTTTTTTCGTATATTCGTTTTTCGTTTTTTCGTTTCTCGTTATTTGGTTTTTCGTTTTTTCGTTTTTCGTTTTTTCGTTTTTGGTTTTTTCGTTTTTTGTTTTCGTTTTTTCTTTTTTCGTTTCTTCGGTTTTCGTTTGTTCGTTGTTTCGTTTTTCCGATTTTTTGATTTTTCGTTTTTTCGTTTTCCGTTTTTTCGTTTGTCGTTTTGTCGTATTGTCCTTTCGTCGTTTTGTCGACTTGTCGTTTTGTCGTTTTTTCGTTTGTCGTTTTGTCGATTTTTCGTTTTGCCGTTTCGTCGTTTATCTTTTGTCGTTTGTCGTTTTGACGTTTTTTGTTTTTTCGTTTTTCATTTTTTCGTACTTCGTTTCTTCGTTTTGTCGTTTTGTCGTTTGTCATTTTGTCGTTTTTTTGTTTGTTTTTTCACGTTTGTCGTTTCTCGTTTTGTCGTTTTTTCGTTTTTCGTTTTTTCGTTTTCGGTTTTTCCGTTTGTCGTTTTTTCGTTTGTCGTTTTGTCGTTTCGCGGTTTGTCGTTTTGACGTTTTTTCGTTTGTCGTTTTGTCGTTTTGTTGCTTTGTCGATTTTTCGTTTTGCCGTTTTGTCGTTTATCTTTTGTCGTTTGTCGTTTTGCGGTTTTTCGTTTTTTCGTTTTTCATTTTTTCGTTCTTCGTTTTGTCGTTTGTCGTTTTGTCGTTTGTCGTTTTTTTCGTTTGTTTTTTTCTCGTTTGTCGTTTCTCGTTTTGTCGTTTTTCGTTTTCGGTTTTTTCGTTTTTCGTTTTTTCGTTTTCCGTTTTTTCGTTTGTCGTCTTGTCGGTTGTCGTTTGTCGTTTTGTCGTTTGTCGTTTGTCGTTTTGTCGTTTTGTCGTTTTTCGTTTTTCATTTTTTCGTTTTTCATTTTTTCGTTTTTCATTTTTTCGTTTTTCATTTCTACGTTTTGTCGATTTGTCGTTGGTCGTTTTGTCGTTTGTGGTTTTTTCGATTTTTCGTTTTGTCGTTAATCGTTTTGTCGTTTTGTCGTTTGTAGTTTGTTGTTTTGTCGTATTGTCGTTTTATCGTTTGGTCGATTGGTCGTTTTGGCGTTTGTCATTGTTTCGTTTGTCGTTTTGTCGTTGGTATTTTTTGTCGTTTTTCTTTTTTTCGTTTTTCATTTTCTCGTTTGTCGTTTGTCTTTTTTTTCGTTTGTCGTTTTGTCGTTTTTCATTTTGTCGTTTTTTCGTTTGTTTTTTGTCGTTTGTTGTTTCTCGTTTTGTCGTGTGTCGTTTTTCGATTTGTCGTTTTGTCATTTGTCGTTTGTCGTTTTGTCGTTTTGTCGATTGTCGTTTTTTAGTTTTTCGGTTTTTCGTTTTTGTTTTTTTCGGTTTTTCGTTTTTGGTTTTTCGTTTTTCATATTTACATTTTTCGTTTTGTCGTTTTCCGTCTTTTTGTTTTTCGTTCTTTGATTGTTGTTTTGTCGATTTGTCGTTTCGTCGATTTGTCGTTTTGTCGTATTGTCGTTTTGTCGTTTGTCGTGTGTCGTTTTGTCGTTTCGTCGTTTTGTCGATTTGTCGTTTTGTCGTTTGTCTTTTTGTCGTGTGTCGTTTTGTCGATTTTTCGTTTTGTCGATTTTTCGTTTTGTCGTTTCGTCGTTTTGTCGGTTTGTCGTTTTGTCGTTTGTCTTTTTTTCGTTTGTCGTTTTGTCGTTTATCATTTTGTCGTTTTTTCGTTTGTTTTCTTGTCGTTTGTTGTTTCTCGTTTTGTCGTGTGTCGTTTTTCGATTTGTCGTTTTGTCATTTGTCGTTTTGTCGTTTGTCGTTTTGTCGTTTGTCGTTTTATCGATTGTCGTTTTTTAGTTTTTCGGTTTTTCGTTTTTGTTTTTTTCGTTTTTGGTTTTTCGTTTTTCACTTTTTCGTTTTTCGTTTTGTCGTTTGTCGTTTTTTTCGTTTGTTTTTTGTCGTTTGTCATTTTGTCGTTTCTCGTTTTGTCGTTTGTCGTTTTGTCGTTTTGTCGTTTGTCGTTTTGTCGTTTTGTCGTTTGTCGTTTTGTCGTTTGTCGTTTTGTCGTTTGTCGTTTTTAGTTTTTCTGTTTTTTGGTTTTTTCGTTTTTGTTTTTTTCGTTTTTTGGTTTTTGGTTTTTTCGTTTTTTGGTTTTTGGTTTTTTCGTTTTTGGTTTTTTTGTTTTTCGTTTTTGGTTTTTTCGTTTTTCGGTTTTGGTTTTTTCGTTTTTCGTTTTTTCGTTTTGTCGTTTTTCGTTTTTTCGTTTTTTGTCTTTATGTTTTTCGTTCTTTGATTGTTGTTTTGTCGATTTGTCGTTTCGTCGATTTGTCGTTTTGTCGTATTGTCGTTTTGTCGTTTGTCGTGTGTCGTGTGTCGTTTTGTCGTTTCGTCGTTTTGTCGATTTGTCGTTTTGTCGTTTGTCTTTTTGTCGTTTTGTCGTTTTGTCGTTTTGTCGATTTTTCGTTTTGTCGATTTTTCGTTTTGTCGTTTCGTCGTTTTGTCGGTTTGTGGTTTTGTCGTTTGTCTTTTTGTCGTTTGTCGTTTGTCGTTTGTCGTTTTGTCGATTTTTCGTTTTGTCGTTTTGTCGATTTTTCGTTTTGTCGTTTTGTCGTTTGTCGTTTGTCATTTGTCGTTTGTCGTTTTGTCATTTGTCGTTTGTCGTTTTGTTGTTTGTCGTTTGTCGTTTTTTCGTTTTTCATTTTTTCGTTTTTCATTTCTTCGTTTTGTCGTTTGTCTTTTTGTCGTTTGTCAGTTTGTCGTTTTTTCGTTTGTTTTTTGTCATTTGTCGTTTGTCGTTTTGTCGATTTGTAATTTATCGTTTCCTCGTTTTGTCGTTTCTCGTTTTGTCGTTAATCGTTTTGTCGTTTGTAGTTTGTTGTTTTGTCGTATTGTCGTTTTGTCGTTTGGTCGATTTGTGGATTATTCGTTTTGTCGTTTGTCATTGTTTCGTTTGTCGTTTTGTCGTTGGTATTTTTTTCGTTTTTTTGTTCTTCGTTTTTCATTTTGTCGTTTGTCGTTTTGTTGTTTGTCGTTTGTCGTTTGTCGTTTTTTCGTTTTTCATTTTTTCGTTTTTCATTTCTTTGTTTTGTCGTTTGTCTTTTTGTCGTTTGTCAGTTTGCCGTTTTTTTCGTTTGTTTTTTGTCGTTTGTCGTTTGTTGTTTTGTCGATTTGTAATTTATCGTTTCCTCGTTTTGTCGTTTCTCGTTTTGTCGTTTGTCGTAAATCGTTTTGTCGTTTGTAGTTTGTTGTTTTGTCGTTTTGTCGTTTGGTCGATTTGTGAATTATTCGTTTTGTCGTTTGTCATTGTTTCGTTTGTCGTTTTGTCGTTGGTATTTTTTTTCGTTTTTTCGTTCTTCGTTTTTCATTTTCTCGTTTGTCGTTTGTCGTTTTTTTGTTTGTCGTTTGTCATTTTGTCGTTTTTTTCGTTTGTTTTTTTGTCGTTTGTCATTTCTCGTTTTGTCATTTGTCGTTTCTCGTTTTGTCGTTTGTCGTTTTGTCGTTTGTCGTTTGTGGTTTGTCGTTTGTCGTTTTTTAGTTTTTCGGTTTTTCGGTTTTTTGGTTTTTGTTTTTTCGTTTTTCGTTTTTCCGGTTTTGGTTTTTCGTTTTTCATTTTTTCGTTTTTCGTTTGTTTGTTTTTCGTTTTTTCGTTTTTCGTTTTGGTTTTTTCGTTTTGGTTTTTGGTTTTTCGTTTTTTCGTTTTTTCGTTTTTTCCTTTTTTCGTGTTTTCGTTTTTTCGTTTTTTCGTTTTTTCGTTTTTTCGTTTTTTCGTTTTTCGTTTCGTCGTTTTTCGTTTTTTCGTTTTTGTTTTTTTGTTTTCCGTTTTTTATTGTCGTTTTGTCGTTTGTCGTTTTGTCGTTTGTCGATTTGTCATTTCGTCGATTTGTCGTTTGTCATTTTGTCGTTTGTCATTTTGTCGTTTTATCGTTTATCGTTTATCGTTTATCGTTTATCGTTTATCGTTTATCGTTTATCGTTTATCGTTTAT
>BOPP01000026.1:12218931-12237541 GCA_017312745.1 Gryllus bimaculatus | reverse complement strand
CGAGAAACGAAGAACGAAAAACGAGAAACGAAAAACGAGAAACGAAAAACGAGAAACGAAACACGAGAAACGAAGAACGAAAAACGGGAAACGAGAAACGAAAAACGAGAAACAAAAAACGAAAAACGAGAAACGAGCCACGAGCAACGAGAAACGACTAACGACGAAGGACGAACGACTCACGACGAACGAAAAACCAGAAACGAGCAACGAGAAACGACTAACGACGAAGGACGAACGACTCACGACGAACGAAAAACGAGAAACGAAACACGAAAATCGAGAGACGAAAAGCCCAAAAACAAATAAACGAAAAACGAGAAATGAAAAACGGGAAACGAGAAATGGAAAACGAAAAACGAGAAATGACAAACGAGAAACCAAGCGAAAATGGACAAACGAGAAACGAGTAACCACGAACGACGAATGAAAAACGAAAAACCAAACACGAAAAAGGAGAAACGAGAAACGGAAAACGAAAAACGAGAAAGGGAAAACGAAAACGGCAAACGAGAAACGAGCAACGAGATACGAGTAACGACGCACGTCGCACGACGCACGATGCACGTCGAACGACGAACGAAAACCGAAAAACAAAACGAAAAACGAGAAACGAAACGAAAAACGAAAAACAAGGAACGAGTAACGAATAACGACGAATGAATAACGAGAAACGAAAAACGAGACGAATTACGAAAAGCTGGAAACGAAAAACGTCAAACGAAAAACGGGAAACGAAAAACGAGAACCTAGCAACGAGAAACGAGTAACAACGAAGGACGAACGACGCACGATGAACGAAAAACGAGAAACGAGTAACGAAAAACGAGAAACGGAAAACGGGACACGAATTACGAAAAGCGAGAAAAGAAAAACGAAAAACGACAAAGAAGAAAAACGAAAAACGAGAATCGACAAGGGAAAAGGAAAAAGGAAATAAAAGGATAAGGGAAATAAAAGGAAAAAGGAAATAAAAGGAAAAAGGAAATAATAAAAGGAAAAAGGAAATAATAAAAAGAAAAAAGGAAATAATAAAAGGAAAAAGGAAATAAAAGGAAAAGGGAAATAAAAGGAAAAGGAAAGAAAAAGAAAAAGGAAAAACGAAAACGAAAAGCCCGGTTAGAGTTAAGGGGTGGGGAAGATTTAATGTGTCGCTGTTGCTAGGAATGCTCTGAGCGTTAACAGTTAGACATGCATAGCCGTTCGTTAAGGCGAGTCCGAAGTGTTGGGCACGGCATGCTAAGTTGTTAGTATGTGGCGAGTCTAGTGGGAGCGTTGTGTCTGTCCTTAAGAGTGTTCTGAGTGCTGACTGTTGCAGGGGTGGCGTACGCCGCGGCCCAGACTGTGTGCGTCCCCGAGTCTCAGGAGGAATTGGACTACCACGTAGTGCTGTCCGCCGTGGAGGCGTTCGCCATCAACCTCTATCAGGTGAGAAGTACAGACACTTTAAGAGAAAAAATATCTCAATATGCACATTGTCTGCTATTCATTTCCTCCATCCCTCCCTGTCACTCACTCACTCTCATTCTCTCTCTCTCTCTCTCTTTCTCTCTCTCTCTGCTGTAGTGCATAGGTTTCCGCCTCACACTCTCCTCTCGTAAGATCATGCGCTCTTGCTTCCCAGGTAAACGATACGGGTGGAACCCACATCCTTTCCCACATTCCGGCAAACAAGTTGGGTTGTGAGATAGTATGCATTTATAATTAATATTAATTTCAAACAGTATCTAATGTTTACTAAAATCCTGGTAGCTGCTTGAAACCTAGTATGTTTTAGAAAGAAGTCAAAGCAATATTGGGTTAAAACCGTCACGTTTCTCCTTCGAGAAAGTCGATTGAAAACGTCAGAAATAATTGTACTCTAAATAAAAAAACCCAAATAAATCACAACTTTCTACAAAATAAATATCCATTCCTCTCTTTACTTTCTACAATAAAACAAACTCTCTTTTTCCTGATATAACACATACGCAATAACAAAACAGTGACTCTCCTTGACAATAATTTAATAATTCAAAAACCGCGTGTGTGTAATCCCATTCTCTGCTTTAATGTATAATTAAAAACCAATTTGAAAATTTATCATTTGGAACATAATTTTAGATTATTTTTTGATACGAGATCATTTTGAATTATCTGTTGTTTCAGACATTTCATTCGTAGCACACAATTTTTTAATATTGCCACCAAAATTTTCTAAAATGTATATTAAACTCGTCAAAAAATGCGATCCTATGCAATGCATTTGCTCTGGGCATGGATGCTGATTGCCACCTCTGGAAAAATGTGGGGCCTTTGCCGAAATTATTCCTTTTGTTACTTGCACTGACGTTTCTATTATGCTGTGTGTCAATGCGCGTGAATGTGGTGGTTTCTTCGCAGAACACGGCTGTGTTGTTGCCGTTGGCGTTTCTGGTGTGCGCTGATTCACAATGTTCGCGCAGTTGTCAAGGGGCGAGGCGAGCAAAATGATAGGGTCTCCGTCTATGTCCGAGTATGTCTGTTTCACGTACTAGCGTCGACGTAACCGATGTGTGCTGTAAGTCTGTGGGAATAGACGGAGAGACGAGGTGAGAAACGAGGTAGTGTCTCTACTCAGTGCGATCGTGGTGCTAGCGCTGACGTAACCGGTGTGTGCGGAGCAACGTGCTGATGACTCTATTCTGTGCGACTGCAGTGCTAAAGCTGACGTAACCAGTGTGTGCAGTCTTTGTGGGTGCAGGCGGGCGGGTCGAGGCGGGCAACGTGGTGGTGCTAGAATGGTCGTAAAGGGTGTTTCCCGGTGCAGAGCGTTGTGACAGGCGTCTACTGATCATGTCTACATAGCTGGTGCTGACGTACCCGGCGTGTGCTGTAACTCTGTGCGCAGGAGGTGCGGAGCGGCGGGCCGGGCAACGTAGTAGTGCCTCTGCTGATCATGTTTACATAGTTGGTGCAGACGTAACGGTGTGTGCTGTAACTCTATGTACGCAGAAGGCGCGGAGCGTCGGGGCGGGCAATGTTCTAGTGCATCTGCTAATCATGTCTACATAGCTGGAGCTAACGGTGTGTGCTGAAACTCTTGTGTACGCAGGAGGTGCGGAGCAAGGAGGCGGGCAACGTAGTGGTGTCTCCGCTCAGTGCGGCCATGGTGCTGGCGCTGACGTGGATTGGTGCCAATGGGCGAACGGCTCAACAGCTTGGCGACGTGCTGCATCTGCCGCTGAGCCGAGAGCGCGTCGCGACAGGGTTTCGCATGCTTATGGGCAGCCTACCCACCGCCAGTAATCGGGTACGCATCGTGTACATAGAGTCGGGCTTGAGGGAACTTAACGATTTTCACGACATTCAGAACTTGGTGGGGAACTTTATGCACTATTGCTTTCTAGTTTTATAGAGAAGAGCTGATTTTGGTGAGCCACCTTACTTTTTAAATCTGTAGGTTTGTTACGAATGTTTTTGAAAGAAAAACTTCAACCACACGTTCAACATCACAAAATTCACACGAGACAGTGACGTCACCACTAAAAGATTCGTCGTTCGCTTATTTCTTTCCTTCTAAACATGCTTTTGCCTCCGAAATGAAAACCAAGAGTACTTAACGTGTCCAAAAATGCTGATATGGTGTTGCTGAAAAATTATTTTACCAACACATTCAGAAAAGTATTTACAAGACTCAGGTACCTGACTGCAATGAGAAATAATATAAACTAAGTTGGAGGTAAATATAACAAAATTCTCTCTGCTGTATATCGAAATATTGCAGAAATATTAGCTGCTTGAATAACCTGAGTTTATTAATATTTTAATTTTTATTGCTTTTATTCCATTGTATCTCTATATAGCTAATTTTGAAGCCAAAGAAGAGTCAGATATGTGTATTTAAATAATGTATTTCTTAATACATTCAAATTATGTTTTTTTTATGATTTGTAAAAAAAAAATATGTTTGCTTCAAAAACTAATAGGAATTAAACTTGTACTTTTTTGGCATTCTAAAGTAAATTTTGGAAATAAACCGTTTTCTATTGTATATTACCCATAATTTTACACTGTATGACAGTATACTTTTCGTAATATATAATTCGTAATAATTTCTGTTATTGTTGATAATGTCGTGTCTTCTTTCTAGTCGGATGATGATCCATTAGTACAACTAGCTAACAGACTCTACATACCAAATGGATATCAACTTGAAGATGCCTTTTCACAAACAGCCGTTGAGGATTTCAAATCAGACATAGAGAAGTTGGACTTCGCAGACGCGGACGTCGCGCGAAATACCATCAATCAGTGGGTTGCGAATAACACGGATGACCTGATTGAGAACCTAATTCCAGAAGGTTTGTCATTCCATCCCGTTGTATTATATTAATGTAACAATTACATTTATGCGTTGTGTGTGGTAATGGTGTGTGTGTGTGTGTGAGCGGGGGACTGACAGCGAGCGAAGAGAGACCGAAGACAGAGAAGGGGCGGAGAGAGAGAGCAAGAGAGCGGAGGAGAGTTGCGAAAAAGAGTGCAAAGAGTGATGAGAGAGAGAGAGAGAGAGAGAGAGAGAAAGAGAGAGAGAGAAGAGAGAGAGAGCGAGAGAGCGAATAGTAAAACTGTATGAAATGGTGAATAGTTAAACATACGACCACATCGCGTTAGAAGTTTGTTCTGAACATTCAAAACGAAAAATAGATGATCAGTTACAGTTGCTGGTCTCTTGAAAGCAGTATATTTCGAGTATTCTGGTTGATCTCACTAATGGCCTCAAATCACAACATTTAATACCCTGAGTCAGTGCTTTCTCATACTCATTTATTAGAATAAAATGTATCGTGCACATTCTTTTATGACTGCGTCAACTATTTTGTGCATCTTTAACTTTCATATATCATACTTCGTGTTGTGCACCTTTTCGATATTTTTCTGTTCTTTGCAGTTTTGGAACGTCCTCGTCAAGAAAAGTATGACCACGTTTGAATTCAATCGCCAATTTCTTGATTGTCGAAAATAAAGGAGCAGATTCTTTCTAAGAATTCTCACTAACATTGAAAGCATTTTTGTTGGCGATGGTCTGTCTAAAACAAAGAATTTTATGACGGCACGGTATTTCATTTTCTTTATTTGAACGAAATACAGACACCACGTCCTATACTTTCAACGTGGGTACAAACAAACCTAACAGCTTGATCAATGCGTCGCAAACATTATTGCGAAACATCTATGAGCATGACAAAACAAAAGTTTATTCATGTTAATGTCATTTCTGCGCGAGTCCGATAACTTTATACATTGCTTCCGTAATTTTTGGAAGGAAACACTTTTGCAGTTTCAAGAAATATTACAATATTTCACGACCTTTACAAATTATGCGAAAAAGTACGTGCTGTGCATCATTAGTTTCTCTTCTTCTCTTACGTTTTCTTCTCCTCCTGTTCTCTTTTTGATTTCTTCCTTGTTCTCTTTCTTCTCGGTGTCTCAACTAACATTAATGTGGATGGAAATTGCCAGGTTGCTACAACACGAAAACGTGTAATAAAAAAATTCCATGTTGGACGTCTAATAAAGTAATTGACTGACGACAGCGATTTACTCTGACTGGCTATTGTAAACATTGAAAGTGGTATTAATAATGAAATTTTCAAAATTGTTTTCTTTTCAGGTTTTCTAAGCGCTGAAACTAGACTTGTTCTAGTGAACGCCCTTTTGTTCATTGGAATGTGGTCGCAACCGTTCGATGAAAGCGAGACAGAGAGTAAACCTTTCCACTTGTCGGAGAACGAGCAAGTCAACGTCTCCATGATGCACGGATCCTTGCGCTTGGATTATAGCGAACTGCCCGACTTCGACGCAACCGTTTTAAGACTCCCTTACCGAGTAAGTTAGCAAGGCACATGGAAATCACTAGCTGATGATGCACCGTGCATTTAATAATTATTTATACAAATAAATATTACATTTAATGTTAATTTTGTGTCGGAAGCAAACTTATCTGAAATGGCAAGCAAAACGACCAAAACTTTGGCGAATATTAATCAGAAAATCTCGACGAATAATGAATATAAAGTTTCCCGATGGAGATCATTTATATCAGAACAGAACTCGGTGAATTCAGGAGTGTCACATATCTCAAACACCACATTGTGCTGATGACAAACCCTTATTAACTTCGCAATGTGATATAAAAATAGGTTTTGATAATATGCAAAACAACTTTCACGGATTTCAAAATTGGATCCGAAACTGGAGAATAAAAATCAACCCTGACAAACCTGAAGTTAAAATATTTACTTTTAACCAATATCAGTATCCTTTCCAATGAAACTCAATGTCCGTAATGTGACATGGACAAAAAGTAATATTCTAGTACAATATCTTTGTGTCAAAAAACAAACGCTGTCATCTCATTTTCAGGCAACATCTAATACAACATACTACACAATACTACATAAAAATCTCAAAATTATATCCGCTAATAAATTTCAAATCTTTCATTAAATTAGAATGTGGTTCACTATTAAATTAGAAATGTGTTCCCACCTATTAATGCCAACCAATAAAATTCCGAACTTCCTCTGAAAAACTTACCTACTCCAAATCTGATGCAATGCTGAACAATCGTAATGGGCCACAATATTATTATTATTAATATTATTATTATTATTATTATTATTATTATTATATTTTATTATTTATTATATTATTATTATTATTATTATTATTATTAATATATTATTATTAAGAAAAAATCTAATTTTTATATACGAATATAATGCAATTCTCAAAGGCAGTTTGTTTAACGCTCAAATACTCATTCCACTCTCTTAAAATATTTTGATTTTTTCATAGCGTAATAATTCTGGAGATTCTGCATGCACGACCCTTAATAACCTTTCTCAATTAATAGAAAGAAGTATGCGAGCACACAATAGAATTAAATAATCGTCTTTACATACATTAGTAGCAATGTTTAATTTGACAGGGTAGCAACGTCGAATCGGATATGCTGATTCTACTCCCAAATGCCGTGGATGGTTTGGAAACTTTGGAAAGCAACCTCGGGCAAGTAGAAATCTTCAACATCGAGTTCCAGATACGAGAAGTGAGAGCAGATATCCCTAGTTTTAAAGTGGAAACAACGATAGATTTGAAAGATGGACTCCAGTCGGTAAGCACAGAATTCTTTGACTTTTGCTTTCAGACGTAATCCTCTTCTTCCATCACCATTTCCTTCATCTTCATTTATCTCTACCTTTATACACCTTCACCTTCTTTATTCATCTTCATATCATCCTTAATATTCATTTTCTTTATCTTGGTTTTCTCCTCTTTCGTCTTCTCGTCCTTGACCTGACTGTCAGAAAGTAAGCAAATCCTTGCAAGTTGATTGCTTCGAAGTAGGTCACATGACATTGTCTAGGCTATTCGCGTCTCTGACGTGACGTGGTGGCTAACGTTTCGGCCAACATGTTGTGGCCTTCCTGAGAGCACACTACTGAGATATTCTCATTAAAACTTCCCAAGGAACTAACTAACCCACCAACTAATCAACCTTTCTCTTGAAGTCCTTTCTGTATATATTTTGTTCTTTGCTAGGGGGTGGGTGTGAAATTACATTTCTAGTCTGGCAAACCATGCCGGAATATACCTAGAAGTCCAAATTTACTTCTCAAATTTATTAGAAAACGCATGTCAAATAACGCAAAATGTACGTGACAAAATATACGAAGTTAGTTTTAACTAAATTAAATTATTTTTAATAGCTCCATGAATTATTTTTTTTCAGCTCCAAGTACGTGATTTATTCGACAACCAAGCCGATCTCAGTGGAATATCCAACGAACCTCTGTATGTGAGTGGTGCGGTACAAAAAGCTTACATCGAAGTTAACGAAAATGGAACAGTAGCAGCAGCAGCCACAGGTGAAACTCTTTTGTTATTGCTTTAACACTCCGCTGCTCGCAAACCCTCTTGGGAAGTGTTTATTATTGCGGGGTATTTGAGTACTCCAACATCTGAAAACCACATTATTTTTAGAAGAAACAATTGACAATATTTTTCGTTATTTATGTTGGAAAACACGCACTTAGCTCCTTAGCAACCAATCATCTAAACAACGCTTTAAGAGCGCGTCCGTATTGACGGTATTTAAAATGCTCGAGAGTCCATTAATAGTTATTTACGATATTAGTGTCGTAATACATTTGATTACAATACGAGATTGGAAAATTGCCAAACGAGTCCGTTAGGACGAGTTTGGTAACCAATTGAGTATTGTAAACACATGTTACGACACGAATATCGTACAACGTTTTATCCACTTTGTAAAAATTTGTTAGATTTAAGATTAAAATTTTCATTTAGTATTCACATTTTTACCCTTTAAGTGGCGATACCGTTCTTAACAAGGAGAACAATTGAAACCACCATGGTTTACACATTTCAACATGAGCGAATGCAGTTCAGATTCAGAAAAAGAAATAACAGCAAATGCTGCTATAGATTCTTTGTTACAAATCAAAGAAGAAATATGAGCGTGGGTTCTCAATTTTTAAGGATTGGTGTGAAAACAAAAACCTTCATTGCATATCAGAAAAAGTTTTAATGGCTTACTTTTCCGGCAAGTCAGAAAAGGAAAAACCGAGTAGTCTTTGGACCCACTTTTCTATGCTGAAGACTACTTTATTAGTTAAGGATAATATTGATGTAAGTATGTTTACCCACTTGTTAGCATTATATAGCATTATACAGCACTAATTTGAATTGTCAGGCTTCATCATCATCAGGAATTACAATTTTGAATTGCAAGAAATCTGTTGTTAATGTATATAATAAGTAATTAAAATATATATTATTGTTATTATTTGAAAATTGTTAACAAAGTTATTTTCATAATTTATTTGAATAATTATTGTTATTCTGAATAATAGACCATGGAATTGTGCTCCGTCCTCAAGAAATACCTCCAACTCGTAAATGCAATTAAACCGCCAACTATGTGTTAAAATGAGTTCCATACCCCACACTAGAGCCCGGTAAAAGTACTTTATTACGAAAACTGGACTACAATAGCATAATGCTTTCACATTACCTCACCAAAGTGGATAAAATATTTTAGCGGACTCGCGAGTTTAGATTTTACCAGTGCTCATAAATAGCGGAGACCCAGGAGCATTTTGCCGATTACACTCGAACCACATACCTGATGCAGCCTCCTTCAGCTAAACATAACCCAAAAGGAAATGTCTTTTTATGACATTTAATTTCTTTATACATGTAACTAAAACATGTGAAGTAGGTTTGGAACAGTGTTAAAGGAAAGAAATGGTTTAAATCTAATTAATATTTTCCATTGAAAGAGAAAAGTGGAATCACGAAGAAGAACAAGTATTTCTTTATACTTTTCATGATATCTAGAAATGTAAGTAATCCACGTAGTAAATAAGATTATCTAATTGGTAAAAACCTTTCTGTTGTGCTTTTTAACTACTTTTTGTCTTTCCGTTCTAGGGTTACTGGGAAAGTAAAAAAACAACAACTAAGGGTTCTTTTCTTTATTATTGCTGCATTTAATTCCAGAAAATTGCGCCCCTTTCGGCACACGCCGAATGTGTTAACTCTAATAAAAATTCATTAATATTTGGTATATACAAATTTAGTATAAAGCAAATATGTTCTGATACATGTCAAATGAGAAGTCCTAAATAATTTTACGTGTTATTTAATGCCTTTAAATCCTAGGACTATAAAATTGCGAGGTCAAGAATCAACATGAACTATTTTTTAAGTTTTTAACCGGCTCTTAATAAATGCAATTTCACAAAGAATTCCGTATACTTCAATAGCAGCTATCCGTAGTATTACTTGAACTCCACCGGAACTGCCACCTGTATGCGAACTAAGAAAAGGGCTTAGCTGCGTATTCATACGTATACTGTGTTTAACTTACAGAGGTCTATCCATCAATTTAACCAAACTTTCAAAGGATATAATATAAAAATCATTAAAAAAACTAATTTCAAAAATGACGACCAAAACAATGGTATTTGTGGGAAAGCATCCTATACGCACCACAATAATTTTGGAAAATACGGTGCTAGAACTAATAAGCCATTTTAAATATTTGGTTGACAACATAACGTTCCTCACAGAAATGTATATAAATGAAAAATTCATAAATATCAGAATATATGCAGAAATATTCGGCGAACTCTTAAAGCTAAAACACGCAGAGATACTCCAATGAGGATATGTAATGTCCCGTCTCTGTTGTTCGGAAGTGAATGGTGGACTGTGAGGGAGAGAGATAAAAAGGCGTTAGAGTCTGCCGAAATTAAATTCTTGAGATATGTAAAAAAATGTACCAGACTAGATAAACTCAGAAATGAGGAAATTTGAAAAAAATTAAACGTTCAAGCAATCAATGACAAGGCACAATGCTACAGACAGGAATGGTTTCATGTGGAAAAAATGGAAGAGAGACGCATTCCAAAGCAAGTGTTTAAATATAAGCCTCAAGGCAGAAGAGATCCAGGTAGACCCTAAAGAGAAGGGATTCTTAGAATCCGGAACAGGTCATAGACCTATCCTTGAAGTGGAGAAGAAAACTGTGTCTAAACGATATATTTCCGATGACACCATTAGTTTAACATCTCACTTCGTAGTTGATACGAAATTGAAATGGTGAGTCTGTCGAACACAGGGTTGCCGTGCACCTGCTCTGCCATAATATTAAGTTACACAGATGCTCGCGTTAAGTATGCAGATCCGACAAGCCAAATTGTGAAGATAACTTGCAAACTACACTTATGTGAATGCAACAGTGCAAAATGTATTTCTTACAGATTAAATGAAGAATATATAAACTCTTAACTGCTTTGCGTGAACATGATCTCTGAGAAGAAACAACAAAAATACTGCATGGGATGTTCAAATTTGCGGAGTGAACAAAAAAAATAAACTCTCTTAAAATGCTGCCTGATTTGCAGAGGCACATCCACGATTTTTCTTGGAGGTGGGAGGAGGGGCTACAAGGGTAGTGTCCAGCCGACCTCATGTTTTCTTATGACGAATTTTTAATTTATGATGAATATAATGCTTATTTTTATTTGCTGATATATTATTAATATTTATAACGTTAAAAAATTATAAATTGAATGACTTTCGTTAGTTTAGAAAATTAGTAAAAGATACATTTTTGAATATGTATCATTAGCTTCTGAAGGGGAAGGCAAACGTCTTAAGAGCTTCCCCTGCAGGGGTGCGACATTGTTGATTTGAAATGTATATTCTACCAAAATTTGTAGCTAGCGTTATCGCGATTGTTCACCTCCACTATCACCAGTACAATATCAATACGTTGCAAACCTCGTCGTGATTAATGTAGTGTTTTGAATAGTTGGAAATGAATAATGGCTGAGCTCCCTAAACAGAGGTCACACCAACAGTGACCACTACTTCAGAGTGGCTATTAAACATAACATTTAAAAAATAAGAATTGGTGACTTCCCAATTGTTTCAAACTTGCTGAATGCAGAGCCTATGTTTTTAGTGGTTGGTATTGGAAAGAAGATAATGAATTTCTCTCCAATTATTCCGTATTTAAAGAATAACCTGAAAACATCTTATTAACATTGACTTTGCAACTAGAGTAGCAAGCAGCCGTTGAGCAGTGGTAGGTGCTGTAGGGGGTATCTGTGGTTTTGATTTTAGATTTCTTCAGAAAGAAACAGTAAAAACTGTATGTGACGTAGGGGCGAAAATATTACCTGCGCACGCTTTCTTGAGTTCCAGAATCCCTTCCTGTCATTTTAACTATAAATGAGAGTTTTATTATTTTCACATCAAAAATATTAGTTGATTAATAATAATTGATCAACATTATCTGAAAGCAACCATTGCGTGTTTCAATTCTGAAAAGAATATTTTCAAGGAAATGTTCCACGACATATCTTAATGCAGTACATTTTTCTTTCCTCATATAAAAAAGATGAGTAAAAGTTTAACATTAATAAATAAAAATAAATTTTAAAAATCGTAAGATTAACATTATTGGAAAAATAGTCATTTTCGTTTCTGAGTGGTTGGTGCTCTCTCCCCCACTTGCTTGAGTGACTGTCTCAATAGACCGTCTGAAGTGCTTAGAGGTTTACTAATTCATTATTACAACTCATTATAATTCATCAAATGAAATTTTAGTTTGAATTTTTTATTGGTAAGTCATTGCTTTATTGGACAGTCATTGCTATTTGAGTGACCCAGTTTGTAGCTAACTTTCACGTGTTTATGTTCCAGCTGTTGGCGCGGTACCTCTTAGCCTGCCTCAGCCGGCGGAATTCAATGCCAATCATCCATTCTTGTTTATTCTGAGAATAGAGGAGACTATAGCATTTATTGGGAGAGTTTCAGACCCCAGCCAATGAACATATATGCGAATGACGAAAAGTTAACCACTACTTTCGTCACCAACCACTACTTTCATGTAGTACGATAAATTTAATGTGTTGATGTAATGAAAACTCATAACATTTGTAAAATATAAAGTGTGAAGATATATAATCTACAAGCCTTTTCGCTCAAAAAATATGGCAGCAAATATTCTAGTGATAAGATAACACGTGAGGTGATGGGTATGCTAGTTTAATATTATCAAAAACTAGTAGGATTACATTACTCATTTTCTCTCGTACAATTTGTAACGATAATGTAAAATAATAATATGTATTGCAAATTATGTAATTATAATGTTTCAGAAATCGTGTGCAAATCTCTCTTCCCTCAAACTCCTTGACTGCCCACAATGTTTATTTTATAGAATCTTCCAAAACATATACTACGAATATATAATTTACCGTCTTATTGCATATCAGTGCAACGACTGTCTCTCACATACGTTAATTAAGAGACCTACGAGCAACAGCCCAGAAACTATAGCAATAAACACAAAAATAAACAACAATACAACCATTATAGGGGCATATAAACCTCCTAATAAAATAGGTATTTCCATGAAAAATATTCACAGAAATGTTAGGAAACAACAATAACATAATGTTAAAAGGTGACCTTAATAGCATAAACAGCGCTTGTGAATGCAACACAACAACCCCTCAAGGGAAAAAATTTACTACATCTAGCTATCACCCTCAATATTCTAACCTCAGTAGAACCCACTCATTTCCCTTGCAATAATAATATAATTCCGGACCAATTGTATATCCTTATCACAAAGAAATATTGATTTCCCTATAGATCAAAAAGTATATCCTCTCATCACATCGCATCGCCTAATGATACCACTTCAATCTCACTATCATATTTTTATAAGCAGCACAAAGGTAAAATTAACTGATTTAAATACAGGGATAATTTAAAACTTAACTACAGACATCCACAGAGCATATACTTCGCTAATGATGTAGGTGCTAATGAAGTCAAAGGTCAATGCTTCGCTAATGAAGTCAAACGATTAGTCGGTAACATCCCTCCAGAATTCTACCACATTTCCCGAAAGAACAAGCTCTATTATCAAGGAACTAATTCCAACAAAAATTATAAACCTAATTAATAGAAAACACAATCTAAGAAAAACGCTATTGGCAAATGACACGACGACGAGACAAAAAGAAAATGAAACTAAACTAGACCAACATATATATTGTTACGTGCCAGTGGGGTTGGATGCGGGATTGCATGGTTAATAAAAACAAACACTCCTACATGACATTTAATTAACAATTTGCATGATTATGAAGATGAATATGAGTATGGACATGAATAAGTAGTTACAGAAAATTTTTACATTCCTTGTTTTGAATCTAAACTGACAGGCACTTTTCCCGTCACAAAGAATGACTTGCTGCCTTTTTGAAACTGCACTATTCATTGACAAGCTCGCCCGCGTTCTTAGCGAGGAAAAGGTGGGCGGTGACCCTATCTAATAACACCGATTATGCCCTTACTGCTTTGCTGAATAGCTGCGCCGCCCCGCAACCTCTGGGCGGAAGCACTCAATGACGCAGGACGCAGGCGTGGGTGGTTGACAGCTGGTTCTTGACAGTCGGCGGACAGCGGCAGCTCCCCGGCGCCTCATACAGGTTGCGCCTCAGTCCTCTCGCTGACGGCCGGTTCGACTCCTATTAAAGAATCGATTCTGAAAGCGAGTAAAAAAATATAAAAGTGGGAGTCGATTCTAGAATCGAATCGAAAGAAAAGAATCGATTCTCTAAGGAGTCGAATCAAATGAAAATATCGTTCAACGAAGGTATTGATACCAGAATCGGCAATTACTATTTAATAAAACACAACCAGGTGTTAATTTATTAAATTTCAATAACAATATTATTGATAAAATAATAAAATTGAAATAAAGTAATATAAAACATCAATGAAACTATATATTAATGGATCATAAATGAAACATGAAATATATTATACATTAACAATAGTATGAACTAATCAAGGAAATTGTAATGGATTTCAAGAAACATTTCACACAAGGCGATTCAGAGAAGAAAAAAAATTTTAATGCTAAAAAAGAGATGTTTTTGGGATGCTAAAAAAGTAATTTGAACCATGAGGTTTGGTTTGAACGAAACCAAAAGATGGAGACATAGTCGGAGGTAGAATTCAAACACGATATGGTCTTCTGTAATATTAATAATAAAGCAATACCTACATTACTAGTAAAGGAAAACGACAAATACCCTGAAAATACAAAAAATGCAGGAATATGCATTAAAAAAGTATCGAAGGTATTAATTTGATTCGATTCTGGCCTTTTGGAATCGATTCCGTCAAGAATCGGAAGCAAAGGAATCGAATACCGATTCCACAGAAATCGAAAGAAAAGAATCGAATCGGTAGAATCGGAACGTCCCTAGCCGGGCCCCTCGACCACGCGCGCACCTAGGCCCTTGTCACGCCAGGGCGATGACTCGCGCTCGATGGCGACGGTGTTCCGGACACATTACCCGGCGATCACTCGTACTGTGGCTATCACGTAAGGGCGGCTAAGGCTCTCACAAGGGCATAATATAATGCCTTTATCGAGGCTCAGTCGATACCGAAATCATTTCCGAAGTTCATGTAAACTCCGAAGTTCAAGTGTCATCTGAGCTTTCATGTAAAATGTCCGAACTCGAGGCTCTTCGGTCATTAATCTCTGCACTCCGGGCGCTCCCCTACAGTCTCAAGGTCGATCTCCATCAAGCTCATCTCATCTCGTTTACTCATCTTGATTTCATCTCAATCTTCCTTAGCGGTCCTGCCTCTCGAATCACGTAAGCTCGGAACTCCCTCCTTTCGCACTCATCCCAGTCTCTGATTGCTCAGCAATCGTAGACATAGTGCGAAATTCACTCTACAAGATGGCGTAAACGCCATATTGCTCAATTCTTTTGTTTTTCCAAAAAAAATACAAAAACATTTGTGTGACTTGTTTCTCACGTCGTTAATATTTACACTAGGGGCAATTTGTTCACTTTCGTGTAATAATGAGTACATGGGCTTTAAATAATGTATTTTTTTTCGAAAACTCTACAGTTTTCTGTTAAAAATGAGCTCAAAATTCCGCATTTTCACAAACGCTCAAATGCCATTTCCTCGAAAACGGCTCCAATTTTTTTCTTCAGTTTTCCAACGAATAGTGCTATTTACACTGTTTTAGATGAAGTAGAATGAATTTTGATGTATTCTTCTGTTTTTTCAAACATTACACAAATGTAATTTTTTTGAAATATCTCTCACGTCTTTAATACTTACATTTCGTGCGATTTGTAACCACTATTGCATCTGTGTCTAAAAGTGATTTAAATTACTTCATATGAATTTTTTTAGAAAAATCAATGGTTGCTGTGAAAAGAGGTTCAAATTTCGCATTCACAGTAACGCTGAAGCACCATTTTCTTAAAAATGGCTACAAATGTTTCAGTGATTATTGCCAAATAGGACGAGGTTTTACTTTTCCTTAATATTTTTAAAGTAATAACGCGGATCTACTATTTGAAAACCAACAAATTGAGAACATTTAAAAAAAATGTACTTTGGGCGGCGATAGATGGCAGCTGGCAAAAGTATATGGCAAGCCAGAATAGCTAGCCCAGACCAAAGAAAATAGAAAACTAATTCGAGAATGTCTGTGCCATTCTGTAGCACCACTTGTTCTTAATTCTTTTTTCACAGATAGAGCAAACGGTGCTTAAAAATGGCGGAGCTCTCATTTTCCTTGAGCTCTGATTTGTTTTTGAAAATTACATTAATTGGAAATAATGCCAGAAACAATTAACTTTTAAGCGTGGGCAAAAGTTAGTGCGACCGGGTGACTGCGTGGTGTACGTAGTGATAATGAGCTTCAGTTCACTTGATGGATGAATCTCGGCAAGGGAACACTTTCGTGGTGGGAAGCACATTTACAGCTTCATGTAGCAATGTAATATTGCTTATTCGTTACAAATAACGCGAGAAAGTATGTATACTGTTTTTAGCAGTGCTAGCTTAATATTTTTACGAAACTCCATAGCTTGGTTATGTTTAGGAGTTGAATGAGGTTTATACGGTCCTGGTCACCGATGACTGCTCCGATCGATCTGAAACGTCACGTCTTGCTGCGTGCTGGGGCTTCCTTCCGGTCGCTGCCGCAGCCTCCTCTGTCATTCGCACACAATCTGACGGGTTTGTTGCATTCTTACGTAATCAAGTACAGATGTTATCTGTCTCTTGTAGTGACAACCGTTGCTAGCGCATTGTCTGCCTACTTCGTGTATAGGGCGATCAAAGTCCCTTGGTATTTTGTTATAAATGGACGTTCGACCAATTAGCATTTCATTTGCGAGCGATTAGACATTTCACTTCAAAATATCGACTTTTGAAATCCGTATCTTGAGGAATAAAATATAACTTTCAAACAACATTTTCAGCATTTTCACAATTTTTGCATTTGAGATAATTGCGAAAACGGAAACTGCACTCGTTTCAAAGGCGGAATTACTACTATATCACAAAAAAATGACACAAGGTAACTATCTCTATCCACTTATTTGACGTATCGTAGTTACCTTGAGATGAAAAGTCAAAGGCAGGTAGGTTTCCATTTTGTTGACAGTGAAAGACAAACGTGGTAACCAAAAGGATGAAAACCTTTTGGATCTTCATTTTCGGTATGTATGAATATACGTATTACATAAAAAATAGCCGCTAATACATGCATGTGGTGTTGCGGTAAAAAGCATTTTTAAGGCAATGGCACAGCAAAATGTAAAACGATATTTTGCGTTTAAAAGTAACCAATAGTTATATAGGCCAAACTCATGCTTCTTCAATTAATCAACGTTTGATAGATAGCGAGAGAGAGAGAGAGAGAGAGAGAGAGAGAGAGAGAGAGAGAGAGAGAGAGAGAGACGGGGAAAGGGAACGACGGAAGAGAACACCAGAAATTGGAAGTGCTAGAAGAAAAAAAAGTTAGAATTTTATAACTAGTAAGGGATTTGAAATTTGAACACTGTTTAAAGAATGAACCAACGTTAATTAATAATAATAATAATAATAATAATAATAATAATAATAATAATAATAAAACTTGATGAGACTTACGAATTCCCGATTTCTATATTTTGCCCTCATCATTAATCAATTTTGAATAACACGGAATGGTGTTAATTCGAACATGACCTATTTTTGAATCCCTTAACGTGTTCAACTATATTATTATTATTTATTCATTGGAAAGTTTCAAATTTGTATATTTACATTTATTACACCCTATTAGCTATCTTTAGCATATTTTGATTAGATTTTACAGGAATTTATTAAGTTATAGAATTATTTTTAAATAATAGCCCTTTTCAATTTTTTCCGTAATAATTCAAAAATTAGCTGAAACGACCTCCAAAAACCTTCTCATTTTTATGTTTCACTCTTACTAATAATCGATTTTGAAAAATACGATGTAATGCACTCTTAAAATTTTGAGTACGATCTATTTTAGAATTCCTCAACGTATTCCATTCCGTCTGAAAATGATCAATTTCATTGTAAGATGAGTAATCCTTTCAAATTTTCTAGTAGCCTTGAATTGCTGGTTCATTAAGACAGCCACTAAAATTAAGCGTTCTACAATTCTGGTAACAGTACTGTAGTATATTTTTGTTAGTTAGAATGTCCTTGGTGAAAATATTGAATACATGGAAAATGAAGAATGAGAAATCGTTACGGAACCTGAGAACTGAAGTGCGTAGAGTTCTTTGAATGGAGTTGAAGTATTTAGTATTTCCACATTTCACAATCACTGAAATTGTTGAATTTACAAGTACTTGTATATCCTCACGAAGTTTGTTGCAACTGTACCGTTTCAAATAATTGTTCCATGGGTTGATTTCTTTACGTATGGCCGTTAAGCTAGCAAAGTCAGTTCAAAACAAGCATTTTCTTTATTACCAGAATGTTGTGTTATTTTTGTTCTTCTTGTATATGCAAAAAATATTACGTTTTCTTAAAAAAGAATAGTTTTTCTGGCTTAATTTTCTTTATAGTAAGATTATTGTGCATTTTTGTACTCTTCAACAGAGAGTATATTGCAGAGTCGGCACTCAATGTTATTCTGAAGCTCCTTATTTTCATGGAGGGGAGAAGGCCGACCTCCCAC
>BOPP01000026.1:12181361-12215325 GCA_017312745.1 Gryllus bimaculatus | reverse complement strand
AGTGGTGCTTCAAATTTGAACACAACGTCGCTCAACTTTGTATAATTTAACATTCTTTTTTTATATGTTAAAACCCATATAGAATGATATTTAGTTCGATTTTACCCATGATACTCGTTTTCCTTTGGCTTCTCGGGTGTGTGGGAGTTGAAAGTTTATTTTCTGAGGATTCTTGTGCAGTGTCTTTCTCTGCAACAAGCTATGGTTTCCTATAAGAACTACAGCAAAGTGCAACACGGCGCCAAGTAATCTAGTAGTATTTGAGAATGGATTATCCTCCAAAACCAATTCCACGCAGTTGAGATTTTAGATAAGAGAACGCAAAATAAAAAAAATGAAAATAAAAGCTGCGAAAGAATCATAATTAGTATTAGTTTCTTTACAATTTAATAGTTGCTATATTACAGAACTATATCTTAGTTAATCGCGTCTTGCTTGATTCTCTCGAAGCCTGCTTGCGTGTATTACTTTAATTCGAATATGTTTCAATGTAATTTCAGAGATATTTGCACTTTATATTTATACATGATGCTATAATTTAGATTAAAGAACAATTTATCCCTTGATGAACTTTTTAGGATATAAATAGAGAACTTCGATGATGCACCTCTCGCAAAAGACCATTTACGTAACATACCTTTCACATCGACGTTCTTCAGGAAAACTGATGACGTCTAGCTGGAGCAAACATTCTGTTAACTGTGCTTTTACGGTTATGATTGATTGAAAGTATTGAATTGTCGGTGTTCATCGTAGGGCGCTGTATCAGTAATTTTAGTAATTTATTGGTAAAAAAATCAGCGCTAGTTCAGTCGAAGCGTAATGTAACTCTATTTCACCAATTACAGTATTCAAATAGTATAACATTATTTTTTAAATCACAAAGGTACTTTAACGCTCGGAATTACATTGATTCTGTTTACTTTATACTATTCCTCTCTGTATAGAAAATGGCGGACAAATATTTGAATCACTTTAACCATAAGATCTCGAAATTTTAATATTATTAGAGGGTTCCGGCAATCTTGCCGAGAAAAATAAGGTAGTAGCGTTGGTTGGTCTCGCGATTGTTGTGTGTTTCGTGATTGTGTGTGTTGTATATGTGTAACGTGTTTGTGGTTGATTGTGGTTTGTGTTTGATTGAGCAGATGCGTAGCGTCTTGCTTTGTGTTAGGGTTTGCCTCCTCTCGCACACTTCAATAAATGTTATCTATCCCTTTTAGAAATAATCGTTGCTAACGCATTGTTAGTCTGGTTGGTATAAGACGATTTAAGTCCTAGGGTATTTTATCATAAAATTACAAGAAAAGTTCGACCGACCATCACCAACGACTGATTAAACATTTTACGTCAACAATATCAAATCTTAAAACCTATAACTTATGCCAAAGCTGTTTAACCACAAAGAATATCAATATCAATTGTATTACAGTATATCCATCAAACAATATTTTCAACACTTCCGCATTGTTATCAATTGAGATAATTGTGAATGCGCAAACGACAACTTTGTCAAAGGCAGCGTGATACCTATATCACAGAACAAAAAGATACCTCATATCCATGAGATTGGAATATTGCAGTTATCTTGAGCGAAAGGTTACAGGCAGGTAACTTCGCATTTTGTTGACAGTGAACAACAAACCTGGCAACCGAAAGGATGAAAACTTTTACGTTCTTCATTTTAGGTATGTGAAAATTACAAATATGTAGTGTAAGCATACTGGTAAACCGGTTAAATATTATTTTAAGATAACACAAAAATGTAAAAAACGGATATTTTGGGGGTTTAAGTAATCAATAATTAATTATTGCAGATCAAACGAATTGGTGGAAATAAATCAAATTTTAAAAGAAACATTTAACGGAAGTGGGTTGCAAAGTGCTTGAGAACCGGAAGAAAAAAAATATTTAGCGTGTAACAGTTTTCAAATTTCTAAGAAATTTAAAAAATAAAATCCATGAATAATAATAATAATAATAATAATAATAATAATAATAATAATAATAATAATAATAATAATAGCAAATAAAGAAATCATAACAGGTGATAGTGAGATCTTGATACCTAAGCGCTTTCTCATTATTTCACGCTTACTTTGGCACTCACAAAGTGTAAGAATCAATGGCGATATTTGGTAAAAATCATATGTAACTTCATGTATTTGTAAGCTTCCGTGAGCGGAGTCATTAGATACTAGGCTGTCCGGGATGAGCCGCGATTGCGGCAAGTCGGTCATTGCAAGTATACAGCAGTATAGCTCTGAAGAAGTCCACAACACCATGGCCGAAATGTCACTTCGACCAACTGAAACGCGGCTCATCCCGGACTGCCTAGTATCCATATGTAATCTTAGGTCGTCACAGGCAAATGTTGTGTTGTAGGCCAGAAAGAATGACAACTGAGATACTCTTCAAAACATTTTTTGTCTATGAAAAAAAAACGATAATAACAATAGATTCATTTATCTATAAGTTAAAGAAGTAAAAAAAATCTCGACCCCTTCGAAAATTGGACGTGAGCTTTCCTTATCAACCGTGTGAAATATGACCGTAAAATATTTTCCAAGTCAAGGTAAAGCAAAATTATTACTTCGCTAATATTGCTAATTGGTCCAGTTTGCTACGAGCTGCGAATGCATAAGTTGTGTCACACGGATAGGATGGGGTTGTGTCATAAGGTAGGTTGAGTCGCACGAAGACGAAATCGTAGAAAAAAGAAAATTTTATTTTTTGAACTCAATTGAAAACCAAAAGAAATGTTTAAATTCGTAATGTTCTTTTCTCTTGTGATTCATATTTTAGAACCGGTGCTGGATGATGAGATCTCTTAAAGCTTGTGTGATATGAAGAGGTTCGGAAAATTTTCCTGAAACTATTTTTTAATGACGAATGTCAGTCTCTGTACATTAAAGAACAGCGGATATGTTCTCAGCTTTGTGCTTAAAATAGTTTACCTCCCGAGGAAGGAACTAAATAGAAGGCCAAGAGACCAATTAATCAAAGTATTAGCCGAGATGGCTACAAATCCTGCAAGAATGCACTAACTCGATGCAAGGGTCTCCTACGGAAATCGCGTAATTCCGTTCCGAAGCCTATTACATGCCCGATTTTTCCTCCTTCTGTGTAAGATCCCAGGATATAGAATGCTGTCCCCTTCCATATTACTATTTATTTATTTACATAAAAAACAGTTAAAAACTGTGTGTGACGTACTGGGGAGAAGTTAATTTGAAGTTACATTTATGCCCAGAAGGAAAATAAGGGACCATCTCATAATTTGCTCAAGGATCAGGGAAACTGAGCGAAAACCTGATCGAGATGAGGGTCATTGACCCAGAAGATGAAGTACAATACTTGTTACAGGTTCTTTAGAATTATACAATCCAAATGGTAAATAATACGAAAATGTCAATGTTAAAATTCATATTACCTTCCTTTTGTATGTTCGGTATACTAATTACACTTATCAACGTCTGTGAATGAGATATGTTTGTGTGTATTGATGGACAGACTGTGTTTAAAGGGTTTTTGAATTGTGAGCCAGAGAAAATACTAAGCATGATTACGTGAGGGGTGTGTATCTGCAAATGAGATTTATTACCGTGTAAATGTAGAGCATTTTGTGTTGATTTTTGATTCAGTGTTGTGCAGATCTGTTTATCGGAAGGTAAATTGAATAGAAATTGTGAATGTTCCTAATTCTTTAAAGTAACGAAATTACCTAAACGTTTAATGAACTGTTGATGTATAATTCTTGAGCACAACCTGGACGTACAGGAGTGACGAGCGTCATTATTTCTTCTGAAGGATCCTAAGTATTGAGAATTTGAATGGCCGGGAAAGTGTTCGACAATGATCCAGTACTACGAGTTCCTGAAAGTAGTAATTGAGTTGTCACCATCCCGTCACTTTGTTGGACGCAATTACGCTCGGAGAATATATTACGCAGTCGTAAAGAAATCCAAATTATGATCATGTTACTGAGTAAAAATGCATTTTAATAATAAAATTATGTATACATACAAGGAGCGATAATAGAGCAGCTGGGCGTAAACCAGAAGGCCCAGGTTCGAATCCCGGTCTGGGCAACCAAATCTTTGAATAAATTTAATTAAAATTGGTTACTTCACTTCTTAAGATACGACCCCAGAGGATTGAGAATGGCGTGCAACGTTGCTTATAATAAGCAAACGCACAGGGTTGATCGTGTGAAAGACGATACGAGCAGCTATAACTTAAAACGTTTTGAGTCGTAGCGCTGGTATGCTGCACTGTTCCTTATAGCGAGTCCTAATATTTTAGTGTGAGGCGGAACGTCCTTTCCTCTGGCGAGTCCTGATGTAAAGGCTGGGAGAAGTGGAATGCCGCCCTATTTTACGAGTGCCTTGGACGCCGAGCGTGGCAGTATGGGTATTCGACGCTGATTCTTATAGCGAGTCTATAGTTTAGCGCGGATGCAACGTTTTTCTATGGCAGTTTTCTTTAAAGCGGGAAAGGTGGATAGTGTCGCTGATGCCTCACAGTGTCCAGAAAGCTCAGAGACGCTGGGATGACATGCATTTTAGATTTTTTCAGTCAAGAACAGTAAAAACTGTATGTGACGTAGGGGAGAACAGATTATTTGCGCATGTTTTGTTGAGTTCCAGAATCCCTTCCCTTCATTTTTACTATAAAGAAATGAAAGATGAGTAAAAGTTAAACGTCAATAAAAATAAATTTTAAAAATCGCAAGATTAGCAATATTTGAAAAATAGTCATTTTTGTTTCCGAGTTATAGAAAACTTATTTGCATTGGTACACGAATTGCCAGTATGATTTTTCTGCATTGCTAACAAAATAGCAACCCGCCCTTACCTCTACTGTTACCATTACACGCAAAAGGAGAGTTCAAAAAAACGTGCGCATTGTGAAGCTACATCGCTGTTCCTTATGGCAAGTACTAAGAGTTGAGTGTGTTGAACAACATGTCTTCCAATGGAAATTTCTCAATTGATTGAGAGTTGGAGAGGTGTAGTACCCGCTATTGCTTAAGTGTCCTGAGCGCTGAGATCTTCTGAGGTGATGTGGATCGCTATTCCTTGTTGCGAGTCTTAAGTGTTGGTTTCCTATGCCAAAGTTTCAATGTCAGAGCGGGAATGGAGAATATACCGTTCGTGTTTTGAATCCTGAGAGTTACAGGATTCATGAGCATTGCTGTTCCTTGTACCTAACAATTGAGCGTGGCGTGCAACGTTGTTTCCGGTGTCGACTCCTGAATAGGAATATTATGTCTGTTTCGTAAGTGCCCTGAGTCCTTAGTTTTGCAGGGGTTACACACATCTCTGCGTTGCTTCTTATGGCGATACATCAGTGTTGAGGATGAGAAAGGTGAATTGCGCTGCTCTTACGTAGGGTATCCCGAACGCTGAGATCTGCAGGAGTGACATGCATTGCTGCTTTTTGTTACGAGTTCTAAGTACTGAGCGTGGTGGGCAACTTTGTTTCCTGTGCGGAGTCCTCAGAAGGAACGTCGTGTCCGTTGTTTAAGAGTATGCTGAGTGTTTAGTGTTTCAGGGGTGGCGTACGCAGCGGCGCAGACGGGGTGCGCCCCGAATTCTCAGGAGGACAGATCCTACCGCAAAGTTGTGGCTGCCCTGGATGCTTTCGCCATCAACCTCTACCAGGTGAGACTCACAAGGTCATTCAAACTAACAATCTTACAGTCATTCTACGTGGTGTCTGCTCAGATTCTGATCCTACTCATAAGATCAAGTGTGGCATGGCTCTGGCATTGATAATAGAATTGTATTGTCCCGTTATTATATTTTGAGCTTTGGAACTGACACGTGATGGTGACTCCATAGAGCATGATAGGAGGACGAAGTTGGTGGACTATTCTGATTTTGTGTTAGAACTACAGGTGCTGTAGGGCATGAAGTTCAATATGTCGGTGCCTGGGATGAGCATGTCTGAGATGAATATTACGCGCTTTGTAGTTGCCATGAGGCGAGGTGGGCAACGTGGTGTCTCTCTGCTCAGCACGGTCAATTTGCTTTTATTGACGTGACGTGTGTAGTGTATGCTGAGACTTCGTGTGTGCATTGGTGCTGATGGGTGATGCTGTCAACATGGTGGTGCCTTAGCTGGCATTGGCTTTCATTCTTGCGCCGACGTTGCAGGTGTGTGCTGAGCCTCAATGAGCGTCCCGGAGGCGCCAAGGGACGAGGCGGGCAGCATGTTGGCGCCCCCGCTAGGCACACCTGCCTTGTTTACGTTGACGTAACTGGTGTGTGTTGGTGTGTGCTCAGTCTCATGGACGTCCTGTGACGCTGATCGTGATTCTAAGAACTATCTTTGTGGGCGTAAGACACACGGAGTGTCGTGGCTGGCAATGGGGTTGTATCTCCCATCAGGGCGGCCATTGTGCTTGAACTTATTGGTTTTGTCCACTCTTTGAGGACATCAAAGGTGTGAAGCATAGAGACGGGCAACGTGGTCGTGGATCTGCTGATCATGACTGCGTAGCTGGCCCTGACGTAACGGGTGTGTGCAGAACCTTTCTCGGTACAGGAGGTGCGGGGAGTCGATCCCGAGCAACGTGGAGATCTCTACTCAGTACGGTCGTGGTGCTAGAGCTGACGTAACGCGTATGTGCAGAGACTTTGTCGATTCAGGAGGTGCGTCGAGGCGGGCACGAGGCGGTGCCTCTGCTGATCATGTCTACATAGCTGGTGCTAACGGTGTGTGCTGTAACTCTGTGAACGCAGGAGGCGCGGAGCGTCGGGCCGGGCAACGTAGTAGTGCCTCTGCTGATCATGTTTACATAGTTGGTGCAGACGTAACGGCGTGTGCTGTAACTCTATGTACGCAGAAGGCGCGGAGCGTCGGGGCGGGCAACGTACTAGTTCATCTGCTGATCATGTCTACATCGCTGGTGCTAACGGTGTGTGCTGTAACTCTGTGTACGCAGGAGGTGCGGAGCGAGGAGGCGGGCAACGTGGTGGTGTCTCCGCTCAGTGCGGCCGTAGTGCTTGCGCTGACGTGGATTGGTGCCAACGGGCGAACGGCTCAACAGCTGGGCGACATGCTGCATCTGCCGCTAAGCCGGAGGATTGTCGCGGAAGGATTTCGCTTGGTCATGGACACACTGCCCACATCCAATAATCAGGTGCCCTTTCTTAGAAGCTAATTCTTTTGCAGCGAAAGAAAGATCAAATCTAACGATGATAATGAGTGAATGCGAATTCAAGAAAAAAAAATGGTATTCGGTGGTTCTCAAAAAATGGTATCGTTGGGATTAAAAATGATGAGGTTTTGATTAGAATTCCTAAAGTCGAATATGATTTTTTTATTTCTTCCGTGATGGAAATGGCATTTGTAATTTTACATTTTTAATTCTCAAGCTATATAAATTATATTTCATATTTACTCCTTTTTATGAGTTATAAAATATCTCACGTGAACATGATGAGAACTAAACATGAAATATTAGTTTGAAAGATAAGAATATAAGAATTAAGCTTTGGAGATGCTACAGGTTACAGACTACAGGTTTTAGAATGACTGTTAATACGTTTCAAGATATTCCAAAACAAAATATTTTTTTTAATTTGAGGAATAATATTAAAGAAAAATATACAGAATCAAGCAAACAATATTGTACTAATAAATCTTTTTCTGCGGTACATTATGAATAACCAACAAACATTGTATTGTTAACCGTGTGTAATAATTAAGAAAATATTTTTATCATGAATATTAGCTGTCTTTCCTGATAGTGTTTTGAGATAATTGTGGATTAATCTGATATTTGTGTTTTTATTTTCTTTCATACAATATTATTTTTCTGTAATTTTAATTTTTCACCATATATTCACTTTCATTTTCAGTCTGATGGAGAAGCACTTCTGCAACTTGCAAACAGAATATACATTCAGAAAGGTTTTGATATCAATGAGACTTTCTCGGAGGTGGCAGTTGAAGACTTTAGATCCGGAGTAGAAGCGCTGAACTTTGCAGAATCTGAAAATGCTCGCAACTTAATCAACCAGTGGATAGCAAATAACACAAACGACAAAATTTTGGACGCCATTCCACCAGGTTCGTGATTGTTAATAACAGGGGTTCCTTACGGGGTGGGTATAGACTACTTTGGGGTCGATTAAATTTTAAAGGGTGTCAATGGGGCTTAAGGAGTCGTTTGGGGTCAATAGCCGAATACGGCCCTAACAGGAAAATTAGGATCTCATTAATTAAAAAATATTAATGAATGTAATTAACTGTTTTCTGATGTAAAGCAAAACGTTCAATAATAAATAACGCTCTTCTTTTGCATCTTTCTTTCAACCTTAGAAATTAGGACGATTCAAAAACTCAAATAAATATAAGTACAGACTGAAATCGATACTCATGAAAGTATGCTTTCATGAGAGCTCATGAAAGGACTCTCCACAATACCCACTGGAGAAATGTTTTGGCCAGTTGTTAAAAAACACTGAATATTTTGTAATCATTGCTTCCCAATGAAGATTTGAAACTCAGATACTCAGGTAACTCAGCGAAAGCATCTACGATTTTTGCAATTATTGCAAGTGTTCATACAATCGGATAAAGTGGATAATCTTTTTTCACTAGTTCTGTTTCGATCGGAGGTATTTATTTGTTTCACCACACCACACACAGTCCTGTCATGCGCACTGACCCTCTTAAGGGCACGGTAGGCTCTGATGTTGTGATCGCATGTGTCAGAACGTCTTTCCACATAATAATTAATAAAATTCTGGTTCACACTAATTACAGCGAGAGAGAAATATATGTCCTACAATAATTATGTTATAAACTTCTTGACATACGCTACGGTAACTTATACTGATAAAACATGACATTTAAAATAATGATGAGTTGGGGTGGTACAGGCTTAGGAGTAAATCTGAGATACACTGTTTGCTCTCATCTGCTCTCTGGCGGGAAGTATTGTAATCACGAGGCTGGGCCTTGAAGCATGGGAGAGGGAGTAACGTCATCCCTTGCTGGCTGGGGTCAGTACATTATCTGCTATGGCTTCCCCTGATCTCTGCCTGTCGCCGGATCAATGAATAGGATGCGTGGGCAGTTTCGTGTCCCAGCGAAGATTTCACAGCTGGTGTTGTGCGGTGGACCAGCGCGAAGACCACAGTAGAATATACAGAGGGTGTACTATTTTTAACCAAGTGACATGCGGTTCCTCGTTATTTTAATTTTCAATATTCATTGAATTTTCATTCCTGCTTACCCTGACAGTGCTGGGGTTGCTTGGGTTAAGTGCACGTCACTGAGAAGAGTGGATGGCCCCCATAATTCTCCTCTAGACAGCAGCTGAATTCGATCTAGCTATACAACTAGTGTCAAGAATCCTCTTGATCGGGACTCGAATGCTTCAAGAGTGCATTTTACTAAGAAGAAATACTTTAATAGAAGTTATGCAAGGGAAGTAAGTGAAGCTAAGTCGTATCCGTATTTTGATGTGAAGCGCGTGGGAAATGTTGCTTTGGCGCGTCTCAAAGATGTTACGTTAATTGCGGAACCCGAAAGCAGGAGCCTCACCATTGACTTGAAAATGAGTGGGTAAAGCAAGTACAATTGGCATGCAAGTCCTACCTATCTTAATCTGTAGGCCTTCTTGAATCATTCTAATGTCATCGAATGCCTCACGCGCTCCATTCATTTATCCCCTTACACTGTTTGTCAAAAAATATTGCCACTCCATGTTAATTATTTGATTTCCGAAGTGCCGGATAAGTGGTTGCATTCCCATACCATCATCTAAAACATTTGATTCTCAATCTATTTAGAGTTATACATCTTAATTAATATTCACCCCTAAATATCATTCTATGACTTTTATTCAGTGGGCCCATTAAGAATTCGCTATTGTGTTCACCTACTCAACAAGATTCTTCTACGTTCCGATATCAGTGCCCCACGATACTTTCTATCGAAAGGTCGCCGATTTCTGCCTCAGCATTTCAATTATTTCTCTTAATTATGTACGTTTCTCTAACGTATGTACGTAGTATGACGATAAAGTAACAGTGAGGAGGACAGCAATCATAAGTATCTATCCCCAACACTGATATAAGCGTGGAACTGATCCGTGCTGTTATGTTCTTTGGGATGATAAATAATTCACTTGGAAAAGTTGAAGTATAAAACGTTTATTGTATTCACAACACATAATAGGTAAGCACGCGCGACAACTTATTAACGGTCACTCGGGAACACGTCGGGGAGAACGTCTGTCCGCTACGGCGAGAGACTGGGCATGTTCGTTGCAGCAAGAGAATGGCAGGCTGCGCCAGTGCGTCGCGTGCTACCAACTGTTTAGCCCCAAATCACCAACAGCAAAAGAGGAATAAATTTAGGGTACATATACAACACGTACCTTGTTGCTGCTTGAAACTTGTAGTACATGCCATTGTTTCTTTCCACAGGTGTCATTACCGCTGCCACTAGACTTATACTGGTAAACACTGTTTTATTCAGCGCAATGTGGCTCCATCAGTTTCCCAAAAGTGCTACAACCAACGAGACATTCCATCTTTCGGAGACCGAGCAAGACAACGTGTCCATGATGCATGGATCTTTCAAGTTGGAGTACAGCAATTTGCCTGAATTCAATGCTGCAGCTTTGAAACTCCCTTACAGAGTAAGTTGAGTAGCTACGAGACTCAATTTCCCTTTTATGTTGTAGTAATTGATTATTTGCTTTCAATGTATATCAAGTTTTTTCCGAAGCTGAAAACATTGATATTGTTTCTGCTTTTTGTTTAAAATGTGATACAATTTATCACAAGTATTTGATACAATCTGAGTGATTACAGCATCTTTGACTGAAGCTAAAATAACATTCTGTACAATTCACTTAAAAACTGAAAGGTCAGAACTCATTTTAAAAATATTTGTAGAATTTTAAGTGTTAAGAAAATATAGTTTAGTATATAACGATGTTTTGAATATATGTTGCCTATGTTCTGACAAAAATATAGTAAGTTGTCGTTAAATATCACAAAATTTTCTCTTTCTCGACTTACTACGTACTTATGTAGTAAAGAGAACGCGACTAATATTTGGGGATTTTTTCACAGAAAAACTCGAATTCTACGGAACTGATATCGTGAAAGTGAATAACTCTTGTTCCTGTACAAATACATAGTAATGTACCATACATAATTTAAGGCGACATAATTTAAGACAAATCGCGAGCCAAACTTGTTAATTTTATTTTTCAAAATAGTATTTGTACATAAATCACAAAAGAGACATACATTTAATTTGAACAGGGATGACTTGAGAGCACAAATTGCAAATGAACGAGCGTACTGGAGATTAGTCAAGAACAACTTTCTCGGCATAAAGCAAAACATGCATTTTGCATACTACAGTCTTGATGTGAGATCAAACTCTTGCTGACGAAATGTAGTACAATAAAGAAATCTTTATATGAAGGTACATAAAAATGGGCAGAGTAGACCAAATGATTCAAAGTGTACGTATGCACTGTGTAATAAAAGGCGAAACCACAAGACAACATAAAAATACTTTGTGCATATTCTATAGGAGTTAATTTAATAATTAGTGTTCGTGTAGATGAAAATACTGAGGATGTTCTAATTTCTAAAACGTTTTAAACCTAACAAATCATTTAATACATTGCTTTTCAATGCATCTGACCTGCAACCACGGAACCAGCTACTAGGTCTCTCTGGATAACAGCGACTTGTGGCACGACTTTTGCAGCTGCCAACACAACTACTTAACGGTTTGCCACTCATCTTACATAACCAAGTGTTTACTAATTCATCTATTTATTTGTCACTAAAGGAGAGACTATAGAGTCCTTAGGCTATGGCGAGACGAATTCAGACAACTATCTCAGGGGACATGAAAGGAAAACAAAAGAAAGTGATTATAATTTTTTTTAAAAAACAATTTTGGGAATGAAAATCCATTTGAGGAGTGATTCCAAAACGAAATAACTTCAATAAGCTAGTGATGATTCAACAGCCCAAACGTAATCGAATGTGTAACTTTTACAATTTTCAAAAATTCATAGATTTCAACATGAGATCTGCACCATTTTAAGTGAATTTTGCTCCACTCAAGAAACCTTTTATTTCAATATGGAGAAAATATCACTTCAAGCAAAAAATTCGCACAAACTTTTCACACTTTCAAAAAAATTGTAGATGACAGGATTGAAATTATTTTTTAAAATTATAAAATTAAAAAAATAAAATGAATTAAAGAAAAATCTTTTGTCATTAATAATGTAATTCTGCAAGGTTAATTTGCTTTTCTTAATTTCGTAAATATAGAGATTTCACAGAAAAGGAGACCTGTGCTATTTTTATATGCGCACTTCGATATAATTGAGAAAACCATTGAAAGAGAAACTTAGAGATATTTTTTAAAAAATCTAATTTTGGCAAATGCCTGTATTTCAAGCTAAATTTTCGTTAACTGCTCATACGTTCGAAAACTTGTACGTGAACTTATTTAAAGGTCTGTCTTTGAAGAAATGGATTCGTGTCAAATTTGAAAATTATATTTATTATTGTCATCTTCCTTTCGCTAGCAATTTTTATATCGTTCTTTGGAATGATCGATTTTTGGAATTTCAGTAGAAGACCAGTTAAATCCAGATGAATCAATGGAAAATAATCTCTCCTTCTGATCGTTAAAATTGGTGTCTCTTAGTGCGACCTCAGTTGCTGTCGTTATGCCTCTTATCTCTCACTGCCACCCCTCTCAGACTTCCCTCTCCTCGCAACAGTCTTGACGCCGCAAAGGCCACGTTCCCCGAAGGCGACAGGTGCGAGGGCTGCTACACGAAATATTGTCAGTCTAATTCAAAATCACAAGTCAGAAAGTATAATTTTATACTCAAATTACTACCAAAATACAAACATATGAAACATTATGTTATTTCTCTTTTCATGATCTATGCATTGCCGGTAAGAAAAATATACATTTCCATTAAAAAAATTAAAGATGATTAAATTTCTCGAAAACTAAAAAAAAATATTATAGACCATTTCTCTAAAGTATGTTACTTGCCCCATGCTTCCGCATTGTTCAGCGAAAACTGCATTTCAATATCACGAACCGTTTAGAAGTTACGGAGGCGGTCCATAGTTAGTGGGACACCTGTGTGTGTGTGTGTGTGTATGTGTGTGTGTGTATACACACATATATATTATTTCCAGGGATTTTAAATTGGTCTAGACTCACACTAACGAATAACACTAAGGGTCTAGATACAATAACGAATACAAGATATGTTATTCGTTATGATTATACATTCATTTTTTCCCTTCCTGTTAACGTAGATTATCTAATAAAAATACTAATTTTAAAAGTAAGTATATTTTTTAGCCAGACTCTTATATCTGAATTAATCACTAGAGTGCAGATTCGGAGTCGTACATGCTGATTCTGCTGCCAAATTCCGTGGACGGATTGGAATCCTTGGAAAGAAATCTGGGGCAATTGTACATGCCTAGTGTGCAGTTTGCACAGAGGCAAGTGAACGTGCACCTTCCCTGTTTCTCTATAGAGAAGAGGATACCTATCGACAAGTTAGTGCAGCAGGTGAGACCAAGTGTAAAGATTGAATTTCAATATGTAATAAACATATGAGGAAGTGCCTGTTTTCGACATTTATGAGCACTGGCGTAGCTTAAGTCACACAACACACCCTCTACCTAATGAAAAAAAAATACTAGGAAAATGTAACGTATATGTATTTGTTCGTTTCTGTATGATTTGGTCCTCGATCATTGCCATATCATCGGCAAACTATAAGAGTTTCGTGGGTAAAAGAAAAAGAAGGAAAAGAAATGAAATCTAACGGTGTATATATAGAAATCACTTACATTATACTGTCACTGTATTGTAACACAATAAAACAATATTTATGAGTAAGAATTTTTCTGTCCTGATACCATTCTTGATTCGAAGACGTTGAAAACTTCATAATGAATTTTCACCAAAAGCATTACATAATTTTCGTTATTGTGCGGTAAAATTCGTAATCTAGCCTAAGGCACAGGGTTCTACAGAAGGCTCTCAAACTGCGATGAACGAAACATTCAAGAAACACAAATAAAATGATTTGAGGATTATTATTGCTGAATATATTGCATTACAAAATCTCTACTTTCAATAATGAAAGTGTAGAACAGATTCGAAAAAAAGTTGACGTTCAGATATTTTGAAGAATATTAAATCAATTGTACACTTGAAAAACTCTTTTTCTCCGTGAAAAATTATGATAAGTTTTGACAATTTTGAAAATATCCCAAGTATTTAATGGAGAGTAACTTCAAAACTTAAGGAGAAAAGTCCTTTATTCGATTTAGGCGCTAACAAAGCGTGAAAGGTAAAGATAGAAAGGAAGAGAGAGAGGGGGGAAGGAGAAGGGTAGAATATATGTAGTTAACGATAAAGTAATAAACCAGTACCCTCCAAAAGAGTAAAAAAGTGACAAACGTTTTAGAAATGAAACTTATTCTTTAAAATAGTTTTTAAGTCGCTCTAATAACTTACGGTATTTGTAAGGTTGTAGTAAACGACAGGAATATTTTAAAATTGTACTTTCATTCCAAAATAATTTTACATTACATTAATAGATTATATAAAATTAGTTAATTTCTACCTACAAAATGTGTAATACTGATATTATTGGAACATGTCGGCGAAAGGCGAGAAAGAAGGGGCTTAATCTATTTTAGAAGAAAATGTTTACAATGGTACAGATCATAAAAAGAAATCCACTGAAGTGACTGCGCCCAAATTTGACACGGATACTTTTGAACGACCAAGAATCAACCAGATTAGTTGCGATTCAAAAGATTACCCCAAAATGTGCCTAATAATACAAGATTGCCCTGGAGTGTACACGGCCGAACTATGGTAGCTTTCCCGTAGTTGAAATTAAAATATCAAACCAGTGAACCAAGGGCAGATATCTTTCAACGTGTTGTCCTGAGGCATTCAGTAGAAATAAAATGCGTAAGAGAAGAATTAATTAATTAACAATATTGCTGATGATATTGAAACTTCTATTGAACATGCATCAACTGCGTGATATGAACTATTTCTATTTGAAAATTATAACCTTTGCCAGATCTCCACATGTGTGCTATTAAGGCAAGTTGAAAATTGATCTTAATTGCATCTAGACGAAACTGTATTAAATTTACAAGAGACAAGAAATATGAGTCAAAATCATGTAAATACGAAATTACGTTTATATTAAAACTGATACAGATTGTTTGATTTTTGAAGGAACGTGTGTTTATTATATTGAAATGATGCATAAACTAAAACTACAACAAAAACATTTAAATTTTCTTTAGTATATATTTCTTAATTATTTTAGTTAGAATGCGAGTAAAATAGATCGTGGGTTTGGTCTGGGGTCAGGGAAAAGTGAGGAAAGGTGAGACAAGGCCGAGTGGGGCGGGGATGGATTCGGGGTTACAAGTGGGCGAACACGGCGGGAGTAGATCGAACTACTAAGAGTGGAAAATGAAAATAGAATAAATACGGGAACTTTAATATGATATAGACAGAATAAATTAAATCTTCAATAAAATTGCATATTTGATTATACTTCATATTTTATACGCCCTTAACACACAAAGAAAATGCATTTATTAGTGTTAATATGAACCATCTTTACGCAACATACAAAGCCATGTAGGCCAGCTATCAAATAGATACGTGTGATAAATAAATTACGGATTTATTAACCTAATATGTAATATTTAAGGACATTTCTCAATTCATTAATTCATATGGCTTGATACGTTGCAGCTAGGAATCACAACATTATTCGGTGCTCAAGCTGATCTCAGTGGAATATCGCATGCATCTTTATCTGTGAGCAATGTTATGCAGAAAGCTTACATCAGAGTTGATGAAAATGGAACTGAAGCTGCTGCGGCTACAGGTATGGTACAAAATCATTAAAAGAGGAACACAATATCTTCTGAGCTTTTCAAATAGCAAGCAACTAAGAAATTTACCATTATAAAAAAGCACTATCTATGGCGAAGGATTTCTTTGACTCAACGTGAACAAACGAGTATTGAAACGTTGGGCAAAATTGGTTTCAATCCACGGAAATAAACGCACGTTCCTTGAAAGCTATTTGATTAGCCGAATTATCTGGATTTAAAAAAGTGATTTTTTCTGTTGAAATTATCGAGTGAATTACTCTACATTACGAAACGTTTACATACAGATTTTAAATATCCATGTACTTTATAAAAATGTGTTACTAGTAGTAAAACTATTTATCTTATCCGATCGCCTTTATACGCTGGTTACTTGCGCGTTCGGAGTAGATAAATGGCTTAGTAATATATCCGACGCTGTAAAGGTTACCTAGCAACAGCTTGGTAAACAATATAGAAGATACAAGTATTCATAAACAAAGAAACATGAATACTAGTATCCAATTACTTCTTCTTCACCTCCTCTTTCTTATTCTTTTAGTCTTCTCCCTTAACCTCTTCATTTTCTCTTTTGCTTTCCATCTTCCCTTTTTTCCCCTCTTCTTCTTCTCTTCTTTTTCTCTTTCTTCTTCTCTCCTCCTCTTTCTTCTCCATGACCTTAGCATTTTGATTTTAATACTTTCGAGAAATTCTTCTATCGTCTCCATTGCGGCTACTACTTTGAATAACAGCTCAGTGCAAAGGTAGCATACCATGCTATCACCGAAGTCAATGTTCATAGAAAGGTGTGTGAAGGCAATATGGTCCAGTTAAGAGCATCAAATTTTGATGTTTATATTTCAACATTTGGCCAAATTAACAGCATCATGATGATTTATAACACTTTTGATTGAAGTTGAAATAGCTATATCAGAAAAAAGTGATTCAGGAATATTTGGTTATAGTTTTATAAAAACGTAATTTGAAGGCAATATGTCCTCATGCAGGTTTTATGGCCTTTGCCAGATTAACTGGTTTCTTGTAGCATGGCCATAGAACTAAGGCTAGTTTTACTAATTTATATTATGAATTACCCTCTTACAGTCTAATGTTCCAAAAATACGGACTGACATGTAATATAAGGATTGCTGGGTTAATCATAACAAATTTAGTATTTTCTACAATGAGAGTTTATTATACAAAATTGAAAACATTAGTAAATGCACGGAAACGAACAAAAATAAAAGTGGTGCTACAGAATGGCACAAACTTTCCCGTAGTAGACTTTTCTAATTTTTTTCGTGTGGGCTAGCTTTACTGTGTACCCCTATCCTCTAGCTATCTGACATCTATGGCCGCCCAAAATACATTGTATACAAATTTTCTCAATTTTTAGATTTCCTAATGATACATTGAAAATATTACTTTCAAAATTCCCTGTCAGACAAAAAACTAATGCACCCAGAAAGACTGTTGGGAAGTGAATGAAATGCACATGCTGGAAGACCATGTGATTTTATTGAATTGATTACAATGTGAGGTGGAAGAGACAAGACCGTTGGCAGTTGAAGGTGGAAGGTTGGCGCTTCTTCCTGTAGGTAAACGTCGTTATTCACTGTCTCACTCAAAGCAATAGACTGATAACAACTGCGAAACAACAGGGCCGTGACATCACGAATTACGTGTGAATCTTATCATTTCCTCACACACCAATGGTATGCATGTATACCAAAATGGGATAATATTGGACCACTTCTTCTGGGTGCATTACCTTTTTTGTCAGACAGTGTATAAAAGAAGAGTAAAACCGAATCCTACATGGAAATTTTCGTTGAAAAATTTGGAGCCATTTTTAATACATTACCTTTTAAACTCAAATGTTAGTGAAAAATTTGATGCTCATTTTCACTGGAATCTTTTGTTTTCGAAAAACTTCATTTGAAGCACTTTCGCAATGCGCAAGCACTGGACGCAATATTGCGCAAAAAATACTCACATTTTCAAAACATTTTCTGGATATTAATGAAAGAACTATGGAGAAAAACATTTACTTGAAGGTAAAACCTTTATCTTCAATTTTGTAGTTGTCAATCTTATTTTGTAGTAAATGCCAAAAAAATTCATTTTTTTGACATTTTCGACAATTCAGAATTAACAGGAAAAAATATACCTATGCCTTCTTTATAAGTGTATTTTAATATATTCTCTCAAACTATTCTCAATCTATTTTTTCAAAAAGTTAAAAGAAAAACTTAGGAGCTACTATTTTTTTTAAGAAAATGTCACAGGGGCTTCACGTAAAGTACCTCCAAAATTCAAAGAATACTTTTCAAAATCGCAAAGCTTTGAACCAAGCCAAATCGACACGGAGATATCAATTTTCAAAAAAATCTACGAATGGTTTAGACACTAGTGACGTTTACAGACAGACGAACAGATGGAAAGAGTTTGAGGGGGTATCAGGGGATCGCAAAATGTGCATTTGCATTGAAATCTCGAAATACATTTTTCCCAGCATTAGAAAACTTTCTCTATACTACGTATATTACTACGTGTATACGTACGTACACGAGAAAGTAACTAGTGGGGATACAGAATGGCACAGATTTTCTCTTTATAATTTTTAGAATTTTCCTCAATTTTTCAGTTTCCTAGTAGAACCGCAGTTTTACTTTCGAAATATTATTGAAGAGTAAGTCCTCGTCCAATATAAACATTTTCGTTGAAAAATGTGGAGCCGTTTAAAAGAAAATGTCGTTTTAGTGGCACTGTAAATGCGAAATATGAAGCTCTTTTTCACAGAAAACTCGTGAGTTTTCTAAAAACCTCATTGAAAGTCATTTGAAGCACTTTCACTCACAAATGTATTACTGTTTACAAATAGTAGGAAACATGTTTATTAACATCATGAAAGATATTTAAAAAAATACATTCGTCTATTTTTTTAAAAAAAGCAAAGAAATACACCAAAATGAATTTTGTGTTGTTTAAAAGAGTACGAAAAGTTTGAAGAAAATATTTAGAGCCGTTTTTGAGAAAATGACGTTTGAGAGTTTCTGGAATGCTGAATTTTTAAATTTGCACAAAAAATTTTTGAGTTACCAATTTTTTAATGACATTAGTTAAAGAACATGTGCTCATAATTGCAATACAATTTTTCAAATTTGAACAATTCGAAGTTAATTAAATATTAACGACTCGAGAGTGGAATAAAAAAATTAGGAGGCGTTTTTGAAAAAAATGTGTTTTTACTTTCCCGTATACATACGTATTTACAGATTAATATAAGTAATATTGGGAAAGTCATGTAATACTGCGCAAAATAACGGCGGATTTTTGGCAGTAAAAAATTCATTGCCGGGCCCTGACAGCTAAGAAGTGGATAAATCGAGTTGCTAAATTAAGATCCTCTAATCCGTGGCGTATCCAGAATCCCTGTTTTGTGGGTCCTTGGTACCGTAAAACCAATTGACGGCAAAACGCCTGTTCGTCTGTGAACACCACTGGCGTCTAAACCATACGTGCGATATTTTCCAAAATTGATATTCTCCAGTCGATCTGGCTCCACTTGAGGTGTCGCGTTTTTAAAAAATAATTCTTCAAAATTTGGGATTCTTTACATGAAGTTCCCGTACATTTTCAAAATTTTCTTAAAAGCACCTTCATTTTTTTCTTTAAATTTCTTATGAGAATAGATTAAAATACGCTTATTAAGTTGGAATAAGAAAGACTGTTAACTGAATTTTCGAAAGTTGCAAAGTTTTGAATTTTTTGCGCCGTCTTCCTAGAACTACAAAATTGATGATAGAGATTTTTCCATCAAATATAATTTGTTCTCCATAGTTCATTAATTAAGATCATGAACATTTTTTTTTTGGAAAATTGTAATAGTTTTCACTCAATATTGAGTGATATTACGTGAGAGACAAGTAAAAAATACATTTTGTAATTTTTGAAAAAACAAAAAAATGACCAATATGGAGTTTGTCATCTCATAGAGTACATTTTGCAGTATCCCTACAAGAATTGAAAGAAAAAATTTGGCGCCTTTTTTGAGAATATCTTGTTGATCTTGGGAGGACGGTGCACCAAATATATAATTACTTAATCTAGAAAATTGAACAAAGAAAAATGGCTGTGGAAGAGAAAGCCAGGATTGCCTTTATATGTGTTAACATCTTTCACATGAGAAAACTTGAAAATTTCGTCTTAGAATTTCAAGAATAATTAATCACCATGAATAGTATTACAAACAGAATAATTACGTCTTGTTGAGAGCCTTTTTCAAATGATTTACAGACACATTGTAACAATCTATCTTGGGGTGAAGGGCGAAATATTTCTCGTATGAGAATACGTGATTGATCACCATTCTAATATATGTTTCATATTCTTTGCAGTTCTCACCGTTGGAGTAACCAGTGTAGTAATAAATGATCCACCAATTGAATTCAAAGCAGATCACCCATTCTTGTATCTCCTGATGGTTGATAATAACATTATATTTATGGGTCGAGTGGTAAATCCAAATGAATGAGAAGAGTTCGAGAGATTCTGTAGATGGAAAATAAAAACGCGTGCATTTTCTATACCTTCCATTGTTCTGTATTCTTTTTTTGTGGATGTTATGCAACTGAATAGCTTAACCTATGATAACTAAATTTGACAATCAAGATAGATTTCATTTATATCTTGCCTCAGCAGCTCTGCTCATCCAGTTTGTTTCTCCTGTTTCGCCCCGCCTACTTTGGCTGCCCTCCCCCCACCACTTCACCAATTCCACTCTGAGTCGGGGAGGGGGGCGGGAATGATTTAAATGCGGTTCATTCTAAAACACGATAAGGATATTCGAAAAGAAGTGTTTAGGGGAACTTTAAATAACTAAAATGTGTTTTGAGAAGTTCCATAGCGCTTATAGAGGTGATCAATAAGCTCATTAGTCATTAATTCCTCTCAATAAGGTTAATCGATTGGCAGTATGTCGCTACTATGGTTTGTACGATACTATGTTAGGACGCGTTCTTCAAAAATCATCTGAAAGAATGATAGAAAACCCGTATTTTTGAGGGTGTTCAACTCACATACCCTGGCAAAACGCAATGAATTACTTGAAAGTTTGCTACTGACCGTTTGCATAAATTTATTAGAGTTATGCATTTCCATTATAGACAGTCAACATATTCAACACATTTTCAAAAAGATGCAGACGTATTCGTCCAGGAAACGTACTTGCAAATGTTTTTTTTCTGTAAAGATAAGTTCTAAAATTAAATATAGTTATTTAAGTACCAAGAACCTTATAAGGGTTCTAATGAATAATGATCAAGCGGCGACAAAAAGCCTGAGGACCAAAGTGCTCATGAGGGTTTTAGACGCTTCTTGATCATTATAATCAATTAACGCCTGTGGTATATACATGATTTTATTTTTTACCTAATTTGAGTTATTCATATTTACTTATTTACTAATTAACTAGTTCTTAATTTGACTCGGTTTGTCATTTCATATTTCCCTCTGATAATTCTCTTTCGTAATTCCCGCTCTTAATTCCCTCAAATACTTCCCTCTGTAAGAGCATATGTAGCAACATTGAACTGTTTTCATATTTCCCTCGTCACCAGGGTCCTCTCAATCCAGGTAAGTTATACACTGAATATGGAGCTCCGAATCGAAGGCAATATCAAACAATAACGTATCAGTAAAAAAATAAAAACGTATTGCCTTTCGGCATAACATGAATAATTTCGACTCGATTCAGCAGACTGATTATAATTAACACATGTATTAGAATGAAACAAATATTTTTTTTAAAAAAGTATACTTATTGATATTTTTTCTTTTGATTACGTGTCAGACATGATTTTTTTATTATTACGGACACGCAACTACAAATAAAACGAATTAACATGAAAATTCCTGTTGGAGTGCCCACGGTAGGCTAGTGTGGATTAACATGGCATTAAGGACTGACAAAGGTAGCAGACTACCATACAGAAAATATATTTTTTTTAATTCCAATATTTGATGAATCAAAATAAATTTATAGCATCGAAAGAATTCTCATGTTTTAGCTCTGCATTAGTTAGGTAATCGTTTAAAAATAAAATGAATAATAAAAACCTAAGCTCCTTATAGATATTAATGAGTTTAGACTGTGAGTATACGAGAAATACTTACATCCACGTTGATAGTAAATTTTATGCCTCAGTCATTGCAGCTCAGTGGATAGCAATTGCTAATTCATTAAAAGGTTAATAAGGAAGTGTAGCTGAACCTTGAAGAAGCGAAAGCTTGAACTGATGTCACATTTAGAGGAGCTATATTGTTATTTGCAGCAACTTCCTCTTCGCAGAAACGGTTGCAAGAATGAACTTTGATCTTAGTTCCAGCCAAGAATGCTTCCTCTTAAAAGCGAGAACAAGATATAACATTACTTAAGAACGTTTCAAATGAGTCACCGTAAAGTATAAGAGTATAAGAGGCATCGTACACACTAATCTTGTATCTCTAATGTTACGATGTAAAGCTAAGTTTCAGTACATGCAGACATCCGTTCAACATGTGAAATCTATGCCTGTGTACGTGATTTACGGGCAGTTACTGGAAAGATAGGAGAAGCTGTGGTCTGAAAATGTTCAAATAACCTTTCCTCCGTAATATACATGCGGCGGTTATCTTCCTCCTCTGATTGGCGTGATCCGGACACGGGGACTTGCGGTGTTTTCGCAGCAAGGTATTTGCCAATAGCGGTGCATTGGCACAAGCGGGGGAAGCTCTACGCTCTCGACTCGTTTTCAGATGTGTGGTAGTGTGGTGAACGTAAGTGTATGTGTGTGTAAGAAAGGAGTTAGAATTGGACAAGAAAGAGGAAGGATAGATCGCACACAATCAGTGGTCCTTTAAGTAATTGCTCCTCAATTCGCAGAGTGTTAATAGGAGACACCACGGAAAACTACCGATCAAAGCATCCGGTAATTCTCCTCCAGCCAGCGGCTGATTTCCACCCAGCTACCTAGTGTCCAGTGATCGTCGAGACTCTAACCCTTCGACCTTCCAGTCAGAGACATTGCAATGCCATCAATTGATGCCCAGAGCCACATAATCTGGTCACGCGTATTCGACATGAGGATTATCTACGGGTAATTATATGTCTTCACTTTGTGATCCTTAAACAAATTGCTGAATTTGGGAGTAATATATTTTTTTGTCTGTAATATGAACCAAACAAGAAAATTCTTGAAATAAACATGTTTTTTCAACATACTCTGCTTTTTATTTTTTTGTGGATGGTAGTGGTTAAACAAGCATCTTTTCATTAGGAGACAAAAACTTAACTTCTCTACTAAAGCCACAACATCTTATCGTGTACACCAGGGCTCTACAAAAGCAAGAATTGGGGCCAAACTGCCTGAAAAAAAAACTTCTCTACCAAACATACAGCAGCGTATCGTCTTCAGAGGGGTTGCTCAGACGGAAGAACTGGACCCAGCCAGCCAACCCTACAGACTTTGCAATAGCCCGCGGGCCACTCGCCTTGCAGAAGACAGAAGCTAATCGAACATGAAAACTGGGCATCTCAGTTCCCTGCAGGGAGACACTGGGCCACAGCACGCACCTGGGCCAGTGGACAACCCACTTTTACATACAGATCGTATAAAACTGAAAGCAGACAAACAATTCAAGAGTTGCGTCATACCTGACTATCCCGAGTCATAAGCCACAACATCAATTTTTTACATTAGAGCATTTTCAAAGTTTAAGTGAGTGAGACAGTGCACTGTCTCCCGACTTTCGCAACATATAGCGGGACTGATAATGACGGAAAAGCTGGCTATCTGAATAAGTCTTGTAAGTTGATGAATATTATTTCAGTTATTCCACCATAACATCAAAACATCAGAGACATCTACTGGAAAGCTACTCTAAGAATAAGAAAAGTGAAATCCGGCCAAGTGTAGCTTAGAAATATCTCCGATGCAAAATCCTTCAATTGTTCACGCGTTCAGCAACCAGAAGTTCGTCATTGTTGAGATTCGACGACTGACTTGAAATATTTTTTCCAGAAGTTTCAGAAAACCCGGTTTGTCGCATTTCCACTGTAGAAAAGTCGAAAAACTTCGTCAATAGTTTAACCTAATACACAAGTCGCTATAAGCACTACAAATTCACACTCTACTCTAAAAAAATAGAAAGGTTGTGACTGTCCAATCACCCCAAAGAGCTGGCGAGACAAATGCAAGTTAAAACACTATTACTGCAGTATGTAATTGAAAATAGTTTTAAAAAACTTGAGATTATCAAATAACTTGTGTAAGGTTATTGTTGATTAACCGTTTAAATACGAATAGGAAAGAGGTTTCCCAGAGCATTTCAACCCAGCCGTATAAACGGGATACTTTTGGCTTGACCTCCAGAGGCGCGCGTCGGCTCTCTTATCGCTTGCTGACGGATGGCAAGTCGCGGTGCTCCGATTCTCAGGCATCGGAGCTCCGGCCAACGCAATCAGGCAGGAATGTGTAGATGCAGTACGGTCTTGCGGCAGAAAGAACGAGCGTGGGCTCCTCTGATATTTCTTGATTTTACAGTGCGCCGCAACTCGTGAGACATACGGGAATATTGATCGCCACTCAACCTTCGCTTGGAGACGTCATACGAATATCATAATAATAATATTAATAATATAATAATATTATAATAATAATAATTATTATTATATGACATACCACACTAAAAACAGAATAAATGATTTATGTTATCAGTTTATTAAGGAATTAGAGTGTCGCATGGCATTACATATACCATCCACTAATTAGTTCCATAATATATTACATTAATTTCATAGGTAATAATTCAATTCTGCCAGAAATAAATTTTCCTACAGTAGGAGATAACCATGGTGTAAACTCATGTTTACAACAATGCAGGAAAATTTATTGATTTTATATTTTGTTATGTATTGTTTTGTATTATTTGCAATGTTTTAATACTTTGTTGTTTTGATATAAACCATCGTCCTGGTGCTATACAAATATCTCTTCAGCCTAACAAAGCTTCATTTTAGTTATTGCGCATTTTTTTAGTCCCTTGTACTTATATGTAACGCTTCACTGTGTACCACCTCACGTCAGATCCCATAGTCCCAACAAACCCACCTCGGCCCACGTTTCTCATTGGCGAACGCAGTCGCGTTTTGCTTTTGCTACATATTCTAATGATACAGGCAATGTTAACATAAAATGCAATGTTGTGCGAAAGGGACAGTAAAGAATGAAAAGAAGATAAAATAAAGAGGGTCATTGCCCAAAATAATATTACTTCATTTTGCAAAGGAAGTAGAGAAGAAAGTTTATACTGTCTTACTCAGTTAATCCCTTTAAATTTCTATCAAGTCTTTCAGCACTGGGAAGGTACCTGTCATCACGCTCTGAAGTTAAACCTAATAAAAGGTCAAGAAAATTGGTTTATAAAAATAAGACCGGATCGCACGGAGTGCAGAAGGAAAAATTCTCCGTAGCTAAAAGGTTAAATGCTTGAAATCACATGAGGCCAATATCCCGAAATTAAGGGAAAATTTGGAAAAAATTTAACTTCGTATATTCTTTCGGAAATCACGTATTGTAATACAACTAAAAACGAGAAATTCAATGGAGCAAAGCAGACGTCAATCCGACTATTAGTTTAGAAACTATACGCGTGAAATCATATAAGGGCCCATATCCCGAAATTGAGAAAAAATATGAAAAAAACTAATTTCGTAGTTTCTTCCTAAAATCACGTATGTAAATACAACTCTCGATGAGAAATTCAATGGTTCAAAGCAGATGGTAATCCGACTATTTGTTTCCAAATTAAACGCTTGAAACTAAATGAAGCCAAAATCCTGAAATTAAGGTAAAAATTGGAAAAAACCTAATTTCGTAGAGTCATTCTGAAATCACGTATATAAATACAACTCTCGACAAGAAATTCAATGGTGCAAAAAAACGGTAATCCGACTATTTGTTTTAAAATCAAACGCTTAAAAAACCAAATGAGGCCCAAATCCCGAAATTAAGGTAAAAATTGGAAAACAAATATTTTTGTAGTTTATTTCTGAAATCACGTATCACAACTCTCGACGAGAAACTCAATGGTGCAAAGCACACGTCAATCCGACCTTTAGTTTCGAAATAATACGCGTGAAATCAAATGATGTCCAAATTCCGAAATTGAGTGGAAAAATTGGAAAAAAACCTAATTTCCTAGTGTCTTTCTGAAATCACGATTATAAATACAACTCTCGACGAGAACTTTAATGGTGCAAAGCAGACGGTAATCCGACTGTTTGTTTCGAAATTAAACGATTGAAACCAAATAAGCCCAAATCCCGAGATTAAGGTAAAATTCGGAAAAAAACTTAATTTCCTAATTTCTTTCTGCAATCACGTATGTAAGTAAAACTCTCGACGAGAAATTCAATGATGCAAACTAGAGGTCAATCCGGCTATTAGTTAGGAAACTAAACCGTCTCAGATCAAATAAATCCCAAATGTAGAAGTTGGGGCAAAAAATTGAAAAAAATTTAATTTTCTAATTTCTTTCTAAAATCACGTATGTAAGTACTTCTCTCGACGAGAAATTCAATGGTGCAAACTAGACGTCAATCCAAATATTAATTTGGAAAATCTACGCTTGAGATCAAATGAAGCCCAAATGTCGAAATAGGGGCAAAAAATTGGAAAAAACTTAATTTCCTCATTTCTTTTTGAAATCACGTATGTAAGTACAACTCTCGACGAATAATTCAATGGTGCAAACTAGACGTCAATCCGACTATTAGTTTGGAAAGTATACGCTTGGGATCAAATGAAGCCCAAATGTCGAAATTGGGGCAAAAAATTGGAAAAAACTTTATTTTCTAATTTCTTTCTGAAATCACGTATGTAAGTACTTCCCTTGAGAAATTCAATTGTGCAAACTAGACGTCAATCCGTTTATTAGTTTTGAAACTTTACGCATGAGATCAAATGAAGCCCAATTTCGAAATTGGGGCAAAAAATTGGAAAAAACCTAATTTCGTAATTTCTTTCTGAAATCACGTATAAAAGTACTCCTCTCGACGAGAAATTCAATGGTGCAAACTGGACGTCAATCCGACTATTAGTTTCTAAACTAGACGCTTGAGTTCAAATGAAGCCCAAATGTCGAAAATAGGGCGAAAAATTGGAAAAAAACTTAATTTCTTAAATTTTTTTTGAAAACACTTATAAAAGTACAACTATCGACGAGAAATTCAATAGTGCAAATTAGACGTCAAACCGACTATTAGTTTGGAAACTATACGCTTGAGATCAAATGAAGACAAAATGTCGAAATTGGGGCAAAAAATTGTACAAACCCTAATTTCGTAATTTCTTTCTGAAATCACGTATGTAAGTACAACTCTCGACGAGAACTTCAATGATGCAAACTGGACGTCCATCCGACTATTAGTTTGGAAACTATACGCTTGCGATCAAATGAAGCCCAAATGTCGAAATTGGGGCAAAAAATAGGAGAAAACTAAATTTCCTAATATCTTTCTGAAATCACGTATGTAAGTACTCCTTCTGACGAGAAATTCAATGGTGCAAACTAGACGTCAATCCGACTATTAGTTTGGAAACTATACGCTTGAGATCAAATGAAACTTAAATGTCGAAATAGGGGCAAAAAATTGGAAAAAAATTAAAATCTAAATTTCTTTCTGAAATCACGTATGTAAGTACTTCTCTCGACGAGAAATTCAAAGGTGCAAACTAGACGTCAATCCGACTATTACTTTGGAAACTATACGCTTGAAGCCCAAATGTCGAAATTTGGGCAAAAAATTGTAAAAACCTAATTTCGTAATTTATTTCTGAAATCACGTAAGTAAGTAAAATTCTCGACGAGATATTCAATGGTGCAAACTGGACGTCAAGTCGACTATGTCGCCAAATGTCGAAATTGGGGCAAAAAAATTGGAAAAAACTTAATTTCCTAAATTCTTTCTGAAATCAGGTATGTAAGTACTCCTGCCGACGAGAAATTCAATGGTGCAAACTAGATGTCAATCCGACTCTTAGTTTGGAAACTATACGCTTGAGATCAAATGAAGCCCAAATGTTGAAATTGGGGCAAAAAAGCGGAAAAATCTTTTTTTTCTTTCTGAAATCACGTATGTAAGTAAAATTCTCGACAAGAAATTCAACAGTGCAAACAAGACGTAAATACGACCATTAGTTCGGAAACTATACAAAACAGTTTGAAAACAAATTAAGACCAATTCCCGATATTAGGGCAAAAAATTAAAAAAAACAATTTCGTAATTTCTTTCTGAAATGTATGTAAGTACTACTCTCGATGAGAAAGTCAATGGTGCAAACAAGACGTCAATCTAACTATTAGACTTGAAACTATACGCATGAGATCAAATGAAGCCAAAACGTCGAAATTGGGGCAAAAAAAAACAACCTAATTTCGTAATTTTTTTCTGAAATCATGTATGTAAGTACAACTCTCGATGAGAACTTCAATGGTGCAAATCACACGTCATTCCGACCATTAGTTTCAAAATTAAACGCTTGAAAACAAATGAAGCCCAAATCCCGAAATTGGGGCAAAAATTTAAAAAAAACTTAATTTTTTAAACTCCTTCCAAAATGGTGTATGTAAGTACTACTCTGAACGAGAAATTCAATGGTGCAAACTAGACGTCAATGCGACTATTAGTTTGGAAACTATACGCTTGAGATCAAATGAAGCACAAATGTTGAAATTGGGGCAAAAACTTGGAGAGAACTTAATTTCCTAATTTCTTTCTGATATCACGTATGTAAGTACAACTAGACGAGAAATTCAATGGTGCCAACTAGACGTGTATCCGACTATTAGTTTGGAAACTATACGCTTGAGATTAAATGAAGCCCAAATGTCGAAATTGGGGCAAAAAATTGGAAAAAACTTAATTTCGTAATTTCTTTCTGAAATCACGTACGTAAGTACAACTCGACGAGTAATTCAATGGTGCGAATCAGACGTCATTCCGACTATTAGTTTCAAAATTAAACGCTTGAAAACAAATGTAGTCTAAATCACGAAATTAGGGCAAAAAATTAATAAAAAAACCAATTTCGTAATTTCTTTCTGAAATGTATGTAAGTACTACTCTCGATGAGAAAGTCAATGGTGCAAACAAGACGTCAATCTAACTATTAGACTTGAAACTATACGCATGAGATCAAATGAAGCCAAAACGTCGAAATTGGGGCACAAAAAACAACCTAATTTTGTAATTTTTTTCTGAAATCATGTATGTAAGTACAACTCTCGATAAGAACTTCAACCGCACGGAGTGCAGAAGGAAAACAACTCCGTAGCTAAAAGTTTAAGAAATAAAACAGATTTGGCTGTGTCTGCGGTTAAATCTCCTAAAAGGAAGAACTGCAGAAAGGTTACAAATGGATATTTTTAAATATGCACTCAACGGAAAACCGAAAGCTCCAAAAATATATTTAATGTTCTAAATCTCCAAAACTGATGAAATTTGGGAGGTTTACATATTCTGGAACCATACATTTCTTGCTTTAGGATATCGTGCTATCCACCCTGTAATGCATGATTTATAATTTGTATCAATCAAAACGGTTTAAAAAGGACATGTGACAGACTATTGCGAATTGTATTTATTTATATACTCTCGGTAAGCTTTGTATTAAAAATTGAATTTTTTACCATAATCACTCGCAATCTTTACTTACTTCCACTCGCAGCCTTACTATAACCTCACAATGCAAGGTTATACTGTGTATTCTATTGTTATTGAATTGTTGTTAGTATTGAAAATAACTTAAAGAACAAATGACGGAAGATAAGCTTTCATTCTATTAATTTAACGAGTTTATTAAAATTTAGTGTTTACACAATAAAACCAGTGAATATTAGCAAGCTCTAACACATCTGGAACACATTTTATTTAAGAAAAAATAACAAAATTTGGTTTAGTAGAAAAAATACGTTTCTAAACGAAAACCTTTAGGCCTGTGTCACTCAAACGTTGCGTTGATATGCGTCAAGTAACGTGCGTTGTAGATAACACTATAATATGTGAAACAGCCAAGACCGCTCATGTGTCGTTTAGCATAATGTACAATGTTAATCTACAAAGCGCGTTACTTATCAGGCCTTAGTGTTTTAAATATAACTGAGTCAAAAAAGTCATAATTTTTGAAAAATATATAAGTACTAGCAATGCATCTTGTCTCCAAACTGAGATGGAAAAGACATATACAATTATGAGCAGTTGAATGTAGAAAGAGATTAAACATATTACAGTGCAGTTTTGTAATATACTTTATGTGTTAATCGTTCAGACCTTTAGGTCAAGCGAGAGACGGAGGCAAGTAGAGACATTAACGGAAGAATTTGAGACGAAGATAAAAAATTCATTTTGTCCAACATTGTGTGTAATTTCATTTTCTGTATTTTTGTCTGAAAACAATTTAATTTGGTGTAAATGTGAAAGACAAGTTATCATCCCGCTAAAGTAGGAAGCCTTGTCCTTAAAGGGATTTTGTAAGCTCTAAAAAATAAATAAATTCTTTGATTTAGGTAGTCAAAAACAACCAATGGTCATTCTTATGGACGCAATACTTTATGTTCAAAGCATTACTAAATGTCTATAAAAATATAGACATTAGTAAATATGCCCAAATAATTGCCTTTCTTAAAAGCAAATATGCTTCTATTCGTACGAAGAGAACGATATATAATCGTGCGACGGAAAACGGCGAATTTTCGAAAAAAGAACCCACTGTTGTTGCCGAACCCTACTATGGCAAAAGTGGATAAATCATGTAGCTACATATAGTAAATTAGCACGCGGGGGTAAACAGAATTCACATTTTGTTAGTCCTTGATACCGAGAATTTCATTGACGGCAATAAGTCTGTCCGTGTGTGGTCAACGCTAGCGGTTAAATTGTTCAGCTGATGTTCTCCAAAAATCGATATTCCCCGATCGATCTGAACGAACTCGAGGCTTTGAAAGTTTCAAACGGATATTCATTTTTGAGAGTACATTACTTGAAAGTGCAAAAAATATTTTCAACATTTTCTCAAAAATGGCACACCATTTTTTAATTAAAGTTTGTAATCGGATGGCGAAAAGGACACTGTCGTATACTAAATGAAAATAATAGTGAATTCTTTGAAAACAATTTTATTTTCCAAAATCCAAAAACCACTCATCAAAAGATATTTCCTGTTTTCATTCTCCAGAAGATGTGCTCGTAGCCATGTCGTCGTAAAAAAAAAGATTCCAGCCGTAAATTAATCCCGTTTATATCGTCGGGCAGATACGTATTATCCCTTCTGTGTGCTGGCGTGCTACCAGTAGCGACTAGGTGCCCTCTCGGGACGCTGCGAGCCGCTTATAAGGCCCCGCGGTGAGAAGCGGAATTTGGTGACCCTTCTCGGTGAAGAAGGGGAGGTACTACGCTGCTGGCTACCCCCGGTCGGCCGTGACGGGCGGCTTGGCGCGAGATGGTGGGCAGCGCTTATGGTGGCGTTTTGTGACACCACCACTCGGATGCCACACGCTCCCCACCTAAATCGTGGGTGTAGGGACGGTGTTTTTCGGTATGCGCTTGCTGGACGTTGCATGTTGTCGCCCATGGCTACAGGCTGCTGCTGACCCTGCTGTTGGGGATGTTGCTGCTGCTGCTGATGGTGGTGGTGGTTGTAGCTGTCACTGCAGGTACTGTTCCAGTTGTGGCTGTAGATCCTGCTGCTCCTCTGATCCCAGAGACCCCATCATGACGTCGCTCTCTGCCCTCCGGTGTAGCTCCGGCATCTGTACCCGCGAGCTGCGGTTCTGCTGATGGCGTCTGCCTCACCGGTTGCTCAGCTGGCTGCGACGGCGACAGCGCAGGCTGGAACACCATTGCTGCTGATGGAGCCTGGAAACTAGTTCCGTCACTGCTCTGTTCTGCTGCGGAATAGCTGAGGTCTCTGGGTCTCTGCATTATCTACTTCAGGGACTGAATGTATTGTCTCTCTAAAGTGTTCCTGGGTCCTTCTGATAATCGTGACTTTTGAATACTGGCTCCTTCTACCTTGATTACTCGGACTGGCACCCATTTTGGCTTCTTCCTTAATGTTTTGATGAAAATATTGCTACCTCCTGGGAACTTGTCTTGATGCTGAGTGCGAATTTGTCCCTTCGGAGGCGGTAGTAGAGAAAGTAATGTCCTGGGCTGTCTGATGTAATTTCTGTGCCGACCTCAGACCATCCTTTTCCGGTATTGCCTTGTACGACGTAAAAAGAAAACAACAATCCTGTTCCTCACTCATTCTCTCGTATTTTGCTTTGGTCATGGTCGTTTCAAAAGTATGGACAAATCGCTCTGCTTCTCAATGGTAGCGGGGATGATATGGATGTGCCAACTAGTGCCGAAGGCCATTACTATTACAAAATTGTTTGAAAACCTACATTAAAAATTGTGGACCATTGTCTGATACTAGTGACAGGGGTAGTCCTTCAACGCTAAGAATGCGTTGTAAAGCCCTAATGTTCCCCGCAATGTCAGACTTGCCATTTCTAGCACAAATGGGAAATTAGTTTGTGTGTCCGTTACTATCTGTCATGTTGCTCCCTGAAAGGGGATAAAGATATAACGTGTACTCTATCCTAGGATCCTCTCGTTTTGGCCATGGTCCATTGCTGTCTCGGACGTTTTTGGAATGCCTGACGTGCATCAAGGATCCTCACCCTTCACTCAATGTCTTTATCTATCTCTATTTTGCCTCGCCAATTGCTTAGTTAACACTATGTCCCAGAGCCCTTTGTGCAGAGTAGCTAATACTTCTTTCCTGAGATTGGCTCGTACATTATTCTAGCACTAGTTCCGTTCCCAGGAGTAGAACTCCCGTTTGTTCTGTTATACTATCCCTTACCTTAAAAAATGGCACGTTCTTACCTCTCATGGGCCAGTCTTTCCTGACATATTCTATTGTCCTGCGAAGCACCGCGTCCCTGTCAGTGGCTTGTGCGATGTGCCTGGTGTTGACCGGGAAATGCTGTAACGTCTGCTCCAGCTCCTGGTCCATCGGCAGACAGTGGACCTCCGATGTGTCGAATTCTCTGACTTCGCTGACCGGGAGGCGCAATAAGACGTCTGCGTTGGAATGTTGTCCTGTGCTTCTGAAAACTATGTAATGTGTATAATCCGACAAGAATAGCGACCACCTTTGTAGTATTTTTGTCGTGTTCTCCGGGATTCTCTATAATATTGAAAAATGTATGTTTTTCTTAATGGAATATCTTTCATAAAACATATCTTCAAATAAATTCTAATTTTTCGGAAATAAGCCAAATTAAACCAGAATAATTTTATTTATAAATAAATGAACATTCAGCTCTTTATTGCAGGGCTCCGATTCAGAATATGTAAGGAAACAACCTACAACGGTGATCAGACAAGATACAATAAATCAATCAATTATTACAACCGGCAATTAAAGATTTTGAAGACTGCAAAGATTTTGAAGACTGGACGATGCTATACATCCCAGATCCGCAGGAGACCTTCAGAGGTCGCTTTAGAAAACTGCTGATCAGATAACATGATTGAAAGGCGCGAAAAGCATTAAGTTTTGAACCGAGGGCGAAGAATACTCTCCAATAATGTAAAGAGAGAGGGTGGTTGATAAAAGACGAGGAAGAGTTCGGAGAAAAGTTCGTCACACCGAAACAAGGCGAACACAGACGCAAATCTGACGTCGGAGGCAACGAAGCTTGAAGCTTGCAGTTTTGTTGACAGATTGCGCTCCTGAGGCCGATCCCACAGCAGTAGATGGCTACGTGCACACGCTGCCTTCACGCTTCCCCCACTCTCCTTCCCCCTCTCTATAACTTACCCCCACCATTTAACGTCACCCAAACCCCCTCTATTCAACCTTAAACATTCCAACCCCAACCGAGAGCCCGCGGTCGCCCGCGGT
>BOPP01000026.1:12164897-12177940 GCA_017312745.1 Gryllus bimaculatus | reverse complement strand
CGCCCGCCGTCGCCCGCCGTCGCCCGCCGTCGCCCGCCGTCGCCCGCCGTCGCCCGCCGTCGCACAGTCATTAAATCGTCTTTTTCGCATTGTTGAAATAATTATTTATATAAGAGGTTGTTCTGTCGAGGGGACATTCGATACGGCCTACTTCTAATTGGTTTGAGAACATCATGCTCGATGTCGCAAACTTCCGCATTCACCAGGCCGGGTCTAATAGAAAAAGGGGAGTGATACTTTATTACCAATAGCCATCCTGGACGTCTGTACCTTCTAGCACTCTGCCAACATCCAAGTGGTGGGTTTCAAATCATACAGCGTATCTGTCACCGTCATCCTCGTCTGATACTCGAGCGTTGAGTAAGTTTACATATTCTGTCCGCTGGTGGTAGGGAATAAGCATTTTCACGTGGTAACCGTGCCCCGTCGTTTACCCGGCAACGGTACCACGTAATTCGTTTCAGAAATCTGAGACTCAACTTGCCCCGGCCTCGCCTATTGCACCTCCAAAGTATTTGGTCGATTTGGAATGAGCCCAAGGACATGATCAACGCAGTTGAAGGTTCTTCGAACTGCCTTCTGATCAAACCAAGACTATTTTCTTGCTCCTGTACTAGTTTCTCGTGAGCACTCTCTCTGCGTCGGCGGACTCACTTAAATTGAACACATACTGAACGTCAGAACTTTATGTCTCATTCATTCCCAGTAACTTCTTGTATAACAGCGTCGTTGGTGTTTTCATATTTCTACCAAAAAATAATTCCGGAAGTGTAAAGCCGGTGCTCTCATGTATGGTAGTACGCATGCCGAAACCTTGTTTTCCCACTCCGGACGTGTCTAAACACAGTACGCGCAACACTCGTTTTTGTGCTTTGCACATGCGCCCTACAGCATTGCTCTGCGAGTGATGCACGTAGCTATGCACAATTATTATACCGAATTTATCTATGAGCTCGTTTGTCAATTCACTTGTCCCTTATCGCTCGGGAGCTCTCTCGGGAACTCTAACAGGCTAAATAATTCGAGCAACGCATTTATTATTGTTACCGAACACAAATCTGTCACACGAATTGTCTCAACGTATGCACAACGTATATTCCTGTTCTCCTGCTTGCCCGTTCTCCTGCTTGCCCGTCATCCTGCTTGCCCGTCATCCTGCTTGCCCGTTCTCCTGCTTGCCCGTTCTCCTGCTTGCCCGTTCTCCTGCTTGCCCGTTCTCCTTCAATTTTCCTTAATTTTTAAGAATGATAAATATTGACAAATTCCAACCTCGAAAGTTTACTTTGGTCTCTTTTATGCTAGTGGATGTTAGAGAGTTGATAAATGAACAGATGATTGGCACACAAGTAATAAAATGTCACTCAAATGTTCTGAGTTTTTACAACAGACATTGTTTAAGGCAAAAATCGATTCCTTCAATTTTGTAATTTCGAAATGTTTACAAAAACGTTAATGGGCTTCTGAGAAATGAAAATCCATTAGTCCTTGGTAGTTTTCAGCTGAAAGTTGTTTTTGATGATACATCACACTTGCAAATATTGGCCCTTCAATTGTGTCATACACATCTACAACGTATTGTTGGAACAGTCTTCCAAGACAGTGCCAAAGGTTGAACCCATCTCTTACAAATAAGCGATAGAAATTGTACTGCAACTGAGTATCAACATTACATTACGAACCGTCGTTGTATGGACAGAATCGTGACTCAGCCTAAGCTTTGACGATGGTCCTCCACATGGAAAAAATAATGGATAAGACATAGGATCAATATAAAAGTTGAGAGCAGAATTTTTTTTTACCTTATGACCAGATGCTTTGGATTGAATTGTGAAAGAAATATTGTTGAGTGAGGTCCATCCTCACTTCGAAATACGGCAGCGAATTGTCCAGTTGTAGATGGGTTGTAACAATTTGTATCAAAAAATGGCCCCCGGGAAAAGGTAAGTAGGAACAGAATCAGAACAGGTTGGTTTCAAATTTGCTTCCACATCAGCCATACGTGAATCATGTGCGTCAGTGAAGACATTAAATTTGTTTCACAATCCTTAGTAATACTTTCATTCTGAATTGTAAAGCTGTGTCCTAGTCTAGAATAAAGCGACTTATATACTCTGAAGGATAGTTATTATTACGATGTAGAGTTCCCTCTGAATGGTTCCATGAATTTTATTATCGGACCCACGGTTTTCAAACGCTAAAATATTTGCTTGCACTTAGGAATGTGCTACAGCTTAATATAATTTCTAATATTCCTTATATTTAAATTCGTTATAATCAAATTCGTTATATTCTTGATTCTTCATAATTTCGGGAAATTAATTTCTGTAAGAGTTCTGGAAACCGAATAGAGGAAGCAATATTAGGTTTTATTTTGTCTTTGAGGCAGAAAATAGTAAACCCACCTTGTACTTTTTCGGAGGCAACGTTTCTCGCATTACAATGCGCATGCCACGTAGACATTTCTCCCCACTAAAATTCCTGGACAGATTTACCGTATTGAAGCATTCGTCCCTTCATGCTCACGGTCTGCTCACACTACGGTTTGCCTGTACTGGGTATACGCCTCTGTGGACTGCTTCTTCTGGTTTCTTCGATCCTCTGCCAACTTCATTCACTTCCAACCACTTCCGTTGTTTCCATCTTTCTTTTGTTTTTTTACGTTCGCTCACCCAAGTCAGGCGCCTTAGAGTTACGTGCCATTGAATCTACAAATCACAAATCATATCATCTCAGTTATGCGTTAAAGTAAACTATTACGTCAAATATTATAGCAATGAGTATATATTATATTGCATCACAAAACACATATTCTAATATTCCATTCATTAACGTTAAAGCATACCTTTCAACTTCCAAATTTCGAAGCCTCACACACAAATTATTTGTCAATGATCTTGCACGCTACTGAATATATATATATATATATATATATATATATATATATATATATATATATATAAACATTATATTTACAAATGATAAATCATTACAATTCAGTTGTAAACAAGTACATGTTAGCTCTAACGGTATTACACCACTGTTATATATTTTAATTTATTAGTCATTTTCAGAATTGGTCAAAGAAAACAGTGCAAGATTTGCACACCTATAGAGCTAGAAAGTTTATCTTTGTTTTTTAAGATGTAATAGTCAAATAAGTTCAACTGCACTCCCAAACAAATAATTTCTCAATGGACTTGCACGTTCCTGAAAACAATTCATCAACTTCGTGAATGCGTCATTCTATCTACAAATTGCAATTCATCATAATTCTGTTATAGTGAGAAAATATCTGCTCTAACGTTATTGCGGCCATTGCATTCTATGGTTTAGTATGGGGATTAAAACAAAATTCACATGTGGATATACAGTAGAAGATGTTAATAAATCAAAATCAATGTAATCAAGAAAAAATATTGCAAAAAATCATACATATTGATGAAGTACGTTTATTTTTATCTTTTTAAATTTGAATGAAACACAGTTGCTCCACAGCATAAATTATTAACGTGAGTTTGGTTTGGTAGTAAAAAATGTAGGTAAAGGGTTTATAATGTTTTTGGGAATTGGCGCAGATCCCACAACCTAACACTAATAGACTCATTCTTGGTAACTACTTGGTAACTGATTTGGCATCAGAAATTACCACGCTCGAATAGAAGCAGCTAAAAATATCCAGCAATCGCAAAGTACAAAAACATGAAATAAATATTTAAGTATAATGCACAACTTTTAAACAAAACAAAATCCTAATTGCATGCATAAGTACTTACTTTGTATTCACAAAATGTTGAAGCACACTGCCACTCTACAATAAGTTTTCCTTGCCACTTATCACAGTGGTTGCAAGGGCACTTGGGTCGATCCCTTTGCTTCGCATGGTGGAAACAACAGTTGCTCGCTGCTCTTCCCGTCGATTCAAAAATAGATTTTGAAGAGAATAAAATATCTAAATTGTATCGCACTTATTGACGGTTTGCTCGCTTTGTTGAATATATTTATTTTCACACTCAAAAATTAAAAACGGCATCCCCAGTGTCGAGACAATGAAAAAACAGCTTCCGGAAAAATGCTTCCGGAGTGAAATATGTCGCTTAATTTATTCCTAATAGATCTAGAATCAAAACCGCCTCCTTAAATTGTATATGTATATGTATATGTATATGTATATGTATATGTATATGTATATGTATATGTATATGTATATGTATATATAATTGTCCTTCCCTCACCTTCTCCCTGTCTGTCTTTGTCCCTCTGTCTATGTCTCTATTTCTGTGTCTGTTTCTCTCGCGCGCCCTGCCCGTCCTGTCCTCCGCGGCGTCGCCCTACGTCACATGGCAACGCCCAGCAACAATGAAGGTCGGGTGGACCTCTGTTGGAATGGAAATTGAATTAAAGGAAGCGCCAACTTGTGCTGCAGAGCTGTCTATCTCACGTCATTATTATTTACATTAGCGGCATTTTTTTCACATTATACATGTGCTTTTAAAGCACATTTATACATGTGCTTTAAATAATGTCCTATAAAGTTTCTCGAAAACTCAACAGTTCTCTGTGAATATGAGCTCAAATTTCCGCATTTTAAGAAACGCTCAAACACCACTTTCTAAAAAACGTCTCGAAATTATAACGTGGAGACGACGAGAGTGGTGGAGGGGCTCGTTGATGATGCAGAAAGAGACATTTTTAAAACATCGATGTTTAAAATAAACGATGTTTTAGTCGATGTATTACTATGTCGATCCGATCGTCGACCCGACTTACCGATGTCGATCACGAATGGGTACGATCACGGTGGCTCGACCTGCAGAACATCCGAGCCAGCGCGGGGGACGTCTGTAGGCTCCAGAAGGCGCAAAGACGTAAAAAGGATTACATACAATTACTGTGAAGCTATAAAACACGTGCGAGAGTTAAGTGCGCTCTCCTGTCGTCATGGCTTGTGTCTTCGATCATCGGACTTCTCATTTGCGTCATTGAATGACTCTGCGAGAAGGACGGCGGCGAAACTCTTCTCCTTCTCCGAAACAGTTTTGTAGTTATTTCTCTTCACGACTAAATACGCCACGCGATTTGTACTCTGTCCGTGACCGCGAGCAGGTTTGTCAATAACGCATCTCGGCCTCGCGCCCACGCCTTTCACGTCCGACCGAACCGCGCGCGCGCCATTTCCTCGAGTCCGCGCCCAGGCAAGTGAGTCGCTTCCTGCTCAGGAAATGAACCCCTCCAGAGTTTTGCTGAACGCCGAATCACGGACGTGGAGACGATAGTGTGGGAGGGGCTCGTCGATGATGCAGAGCTGCCAAAGTGGCCGCTCGTGTGCAGGGCGGACTAAATGGCACCCTCTGGCTCATCGCTTACACTACATCGGACGATTTAAACGTAGTGGCACTTCAAGATCACGAGCCGTATGGACGTAAGGAGAGGGAGACAATGTTATACAATCGGCAGCTCAGATACTAAAATTTTTAAGTCGTGAAAGACCTCTCAATTGGATGTCAGTGTTCCCCTCTCCGTCCAGGTCGTGACCTTGCAGTGCCAAGTGTTTAAACCGGACTAAAGTATCTGCGGTGCTCAGTCAAGTAAGCTAAGCGAGAGGGCAGGAGAAGCGATCGGTTTGGTTGATTAGTGATTCCGGGTGCGTCACCTGCTAAGGTCTTTAGTCCCGTAAGCGTAATGCCTGTTTTATGGGGAAATGGTGGTGATCCTCGTTAGATGGTGAGATATGGCGCCGGTATGCATGGTGGTTTTTCCCAATCAGGTATCTCCCACCAGCGGAGCAGGAGGTAGACCAACTTCTTCAGTTCTAGTCTAGTGAAAGGCGAGAGGCCCGCGGGCAACTACAGCGATCCAGCGCAGGCCATCTGGCCGCAATGCTTGTAGTTGAGCAGCCTTGGCGCAATGACTAAAGCATTCGCCTTCCTCCTCTGGGGCCGGGGTTGACCCCCGCTCACTGCAAGTGCAATTTGTAGTGGTCAAGGCGAGCAATCAGCAGGTTTCCTCGGGGTTCTCCACTTCGCCTGTCTCTCATTCCACCATGTTCCCTCATCAAGATCGCTAACATCTACTCATTAGATCATCACTCACACTCACAAATATTCTCAATGACTTTAGTTTAAAGGTCCCTAAACTTCAATAAACAAACCAACGAACGAACGAACACACTAAGAAACAAAATAAATAAATAAATAAATAAATAAATAAATAAATAAATAAATAAATAAATAAATAAATAAATAAATAAATAAATAAATAAATAAATAAATAAATCGGTCTGAAGAATTGCGGGTTCGAGTCCCGCTTCCCCCTCCCCTTCCGTATTCAAAGTAATCGCGCAGCAAAAAATTCTTTACCACAACTGTGAAACAAAATTTTTCGAAAATCAATAATTCCAACATGCAATTGTCAATTCCTCACAACATGTATTCTCATGAAAAGAAAGTAGACAGATGCGCGCGCAGCTGCCTTTCTCAGCGAAGATGACAGAGCTGGGATTGCGCAGAGGGTTCTGCGCAACAGTGCATCACAGTGGGCGGGCGGAAAGATCGCAGTAGAATGTACAGTGGGTGCAATATTTTTGATCAAGTGACACACGGCTCATTGTAATTTTCATTCTCAATGTTCATTCAATTCTCATTCTCGCTTACTCCAGCAGTGCTGTAGTTGCTGGGGTTGAATTCTTGCCAATGGAATCTGCGGGCTACAGATCGAGGAGCCTGCATTTGTGTGTAGTGTAAAAGGTTAATATGTCTACCCATAAGAGACACAGTGGGTGTCCGGCACGGATAGACGAAATCTAAATCCCCCGAAGCTGGAAAAAGGCCCAGGAAAAACAAATTTGCAATGAACTTCCACGAGTATACAGTAAGTACCTACTTTCACCTGGCTCTACGCTACTAATTAGGAACTTATGTACTCAATTTAGGGTCCTTATCTCTATATATCAGTACGAATGTACTCAGGTAAACGCAGAAATTTTGACATTCTTTGATGTTGAAGAATCTTCAAAGTCCATCGTTAAGGTCATGTATTGAAAACAACGTACCTATGTGAAATATTGTACGCCAAATTCAGAAATAGTCTTCATGTCATAAGAGACAAGAATACAATATTGTCGTAGGTATGTATTTGAGACACAGTCGATAAAGGGTAAGTGGAACTGTACAATTGCGGTCTACCCGGGACATACATAAGCATAAACATACAAAAATATTACAACCAAATACAAAATTTACTTCCTCGAGATCAAATTAAAAAATCACACCTTAAAAACCTTACTTTTAACAACCCGCAAGTCAGGAAATGTGAAGTTGTGGAAAAAGAAGAAAAACTGAATTAAGTACAAAGAGAACTTCTGTTTTTTTAAATTTCTGATGCATACATCTTGATTTAGAATGCCACGGAGACATGTAATTTTCTTGTATCAATAGTACATTATTCGCTGGTCTTACTTAAAAGTGTATGATTTCAAAAGCTAATCACAAATTTTCTACCTAAACATGTTAATAAATACATATTGCAGGTTCAGTTTGTAAATTGACACATTATTACAATAGTATGTGAAATGACAATGTACATCTAATCAAACATGATCTATATGACAGAAACAATTGCTTGAAAAATGTTTTTCTATGATAGTACTTAGGAATATCTTCGTATCGAACATCTCATTTAACCCATCTCTCTGTCAGTGATATCTCAGACGTACACTCACTCCTTAAATACATGCACATAGTCATACATACCCCGAAAGTCAATGGCTAACAAAGTTTCAAAAACAACCCAAAATTTTAAAGTGTTCACATGTAGAAGAATGCCTCTAGCTTGCAGCTTTCTATTTTATCACAAAAGCGAAAAAGAGAGTGACTTACGTGGTTTTAAAAATAACCGATTCAATTGTACTCGCTCTTTAGTCTTTGCGAACCCGTTCACTTTACAAGCTACATCTGGTGTATACAGCCTTGCTACTCGCGAGGCTAAATGCAAAATCAGACTGCGACGTGCGTGAGACAACCATTCGCGATTCATTTGTGATCGAGTAATGGATAGTTTCCTCTACACGATAACAAATCAAAATCGCAAGTAGTACATTTGCAAAGTTATGAATGATATTAGTATTATATGTTTCCATTACATGCGGATAAATGCTGCTTTAGCAAGAGACGTCCTACAGAGACAAACCGAAATAAAAGAACGTACATGTTACAAGGGGAGATGGAGTGTCAGCATCTGTTTAGCTAGCCACTTAATTTCAGACTTCTGAATATGCAGAGTCGTCAAACCTGATCAGTTTTTCTTACAAATTATGTATTCAATAATTTTAATGTCTGAAGACCGACAGGGCATCAAGTGATCTCACTGCAGTGCCTCTGACCCGGGTGTCTTCTCTTCGAGTCCCGATTTTGGCAGGATTTTCGACACTAGCTTGTCAGCGAGGTCGAATTCATTACCTGTCTGGAGGAGCTTGCCGGCGGATCTGATCGGTAGTTTTCCATTGTTTCTCCGATCAGCGCCAGGTTAATGATCAAGTAGTGCCCTAACATACGGGCCACGGACTGCGCGCGATCTTTCCTTCGTCTTCCTTGTCCTATCCTCACCCCTTACTTAAAATACTTATATTCACGTGCATTACACTACCACACATGCCGGGAGACCGTTCGGGAGCATAGAGCGTATCCCGGATGGGGCGGTGCCCGCTGGTGGGAGATACCTGGTTGGGGAAATCCTGCTAGCCGACGGAAGGTTGGCCTCGGATCTCGCCATCCAGCGGGGAAAGATCGCGGCCTCCTCCAGAGGAAAAATCTTGCACTACATTTAGGGGACTAATGACCTTAACAGTTAACGCTCCCGGAATCACAAACAATCAATCATTCAATCTGAGAATCTATTTCAGTTTCAGGCAGATTGGATCTTAACACACAAAACCCCTCCTGTTTGGACTAACGAGGCACTGCAGAGCTACGGCGCCCTTCACGCCTCGAGCGACGGTGAAATTGAGCTCCTATTGCGTCATGCGTGGAGCGCTCGATCTCTCTCTCTCCTTCTCCCTCCCTCCCTCTCTCTCTTCTTCTCTCCCTCTATTTCCTCTCCTTCTCTCCCTCTATTTCCTCTCCTTCTCTCCCTCTATTTCTTCTCCTTCTCTCCCTCTATTTCCTCTCCTTCTCTCCCTCTTTCCTCTCCTTCTCTCCCTCTATTTCCTCTCCTTCTCTCCCTCTCTTTCCTCTCCTTTTCTCCCTCTCTTTCCTCTCCTTCTCTCTATCTCTTTCCTCTCCTTCTCTCCCTCTCTTTCCTCTCCTCTTTCCTCTCCTTCTCTCCCTCTCTCTCCTCTCCTTCTCTCCCTCTCTCCTCTCCTTCTTTCCCTCTCTCTCCTCTCCTTCTCTCCTTCTCTCCTTCTCTCCCTCTCTCTCCCCCTCTCTCTCTCTCCACGTAGCACATGCCTGATCGAATGCCTGTTTTTCTCGACAAAATTTTATCAAGGCACCCAGAGAGAACAGTTACAAATAAATATGAAATGATATGAATGCAATAAATATGAAGATAGGAAAGCATTATCTGTTTTGTGACAGAAAACGATACATGCGGCTATAGAAAACGACTCTCCCTCCATTCATTATACAAAACAATAAAACGCATTTCAGAGAGCAAAATTTATAACTTTCGAGAGAGAGACGAATTGATCAGAGAAACGAAGAATTTCCACTGACACTGCACAGTCGATAAATCATGAGAAGAGAGAAGCTTGTTTCTCTTTTCCTCAATTCCTTTGACTGACCTTTAAAAGAAAGGAAATCAGACTCATTTGGATTAATCCCTTCCTTGGTACGGTTTAATGTTTCCCGCAGAGGTCATCAAACTTCGTAGGGGGATCATCCGCGGCTTGCCCCAGCCCATCTCCACCCCGGCCCCGCGTCATCGGGACGGCCCTGCCGCGGGCGCTGGCATTTCCTCGAGTGGCCGTGCGTGAGGCGAGTGGCTTCCTGGGCTGGAAGCAAACCCGGCGCGGCGCGGCGCGGCGCGGAGAGTGAGGAGCCGGCCCCGCCTGCGGCTGCCAGGTGCACGCCGAGGGACGCGGCGCTAGCGAAAACCTTGGGCGGATATTCGCTCCAACAGCCGGGCGTTGCGCGGCGGGAGGAGCGAGACACGCTGTGGCGGGGCGGGGCAGGCCAGGGCGGGGCAGGCCAGGGCGGGGCAGGCCAGGGCAGTGTAGGCTCCAGGCCGCGGTGGCAAAAAGAGCCAAGGGCGGCGGCAGGCCAGGGACGAGGACAGGCCAGGGCGCGAGGGCAGAGGTCCATGGAGAACGTGGGGCAGAGGGCCGTAGTGTGCGAGGCAGGGCCAGGGGCGCGGGTTCAGGCCCAGGGGGCGGGGGCTATGTTGCCAGGTGTGGGGACCAGGCCTAGGTGCGGGGCCAATAGGCCAGGTGGCGGCGGCAGGCCAGGGCGTGGCAGGTTTCCAAAGGGCGAGGGCCAAAGGACACCAGGGCGGGGCGGCGCAGGGCGGGGGCAAGGCCAGGGCGTGGGCAGGCGGCAGGTACGGGGCACAGTGCCAGGTGGCGGGCAGGTCTAGGGCGTGCGGAAGAAGCCCCCCCAAAAAAGGGTGGGTAGGGTAGAGGGCAGGGTAGTGCGGGGGCTAAGGCCAGGGCACCGGCAGTGGCATGAGCGGGGAGAGCAAGGTGCGGCAGGGCAAGAGCGAGGAAGTGGTAGAAGCGGGGGTAGGATAGGTGTTGGGTTGGAAAGAGCGGGGAGGGATCAAGCAGAGGTGAGGAGAAGCGTTAGGGTGGTAAAGTGAGGGAAGGGAACGGAGGGGAGCTCAGCAAACAGGGCGAATGGAGGAGGTGTGGGACTTAGTTTTAAGCAGAGCTAGCGGTGATAGGTACTGAAGACCTGTATCTGGGAATGGCGGAGCCGGTGATAAAAGCAGGACGGCAGGATGGGGCAAGCGGTAGTGCGGGGTGTGGAAATTCATGGGGGGAAGCAGAAAGGTGGCAGTGTAGGGCGGTGAGGCGGGTCCGAGGGTAGGTAGTGTCGGGGGTGAAACGGCAAGAATAAGTGGACCGGGCGACTTGGTGAAAAACATTCAAGATGAAGGAGGGGCACGCGCAAAAGAGCAGAAGGACGGGCGTGGGCAGAGGAAAATGTATCACGGAGTGGTGGGTGGCGTGGGTAATTAATGGTAGATAACGAGGTGCTCACGGGCATCTGCAGACGGAATGGGGGTGCAGAGACCGCGTAGCGCGCGGCCCGCGCCGGCCCCGGGGACGGGGCGAGTGCGGGTGGGCGACAGTGAGCCGGGCAGGGATAGTAGGTGGGGGCGGGTGGCGGGGTGTGTGAGGCAGAAAGGGCAAAAGAGTGAGGAGAGAAAAAAAAGCATGAGAATTCGACTCAGGCAAACGGCAGGGGGGGTGGACTACACCCTTCAGCGCGCTGCAGGCGCCACGCAGCCTATACAAGTTTGGCTTAGTCACAACTAGTGTACCTCGACTCGAAATTTTCCCCCTTCCCCTTCTCAACGTTTTCCCTTTTTTTTTCTTCTCTTTTTATTTGTTTCTTTTTTTTTTTTTTTCTTTTTTTCTTCTGCACACACACCCCACGACCCCTTCGCCAATCATACCGTCCGGCCGTTGTTCTTTATTTGTTACTGCTTGTTTTTCTTTTTTTTCTTTTTTTCTTCGTGAATTCATGACCTTATACAGTTCGATCGTAGCAGAGGTTAGGTCATAAATTGGCATTTACCATTTTAATATAAGTAATTATGTATCGAAATATTACAATATTAACCAACTCTCTGAGGGCAGCTACCCGCAGTTTAATATTTTTACAATACAAATTTCCTTTCAGAAATTGCGTCAAGAAGAAAATTGAAAAAACCACAGAAAGTGGGAGAAGCTGGTGAGTCCGGGGCGCCGCCCTGGTCAGTTTGCAAGTGTTCATGCTTTCAAGGAGCATCATAAAAATTTTGTTCTTTCTCGGCGTTAACTAAGCGAAGAAGTGGGACGAGGAATATGAAGGTATAGAAATGATAATTTTTTGGATTATTGCTTAAAATATTTATTTCATTAATGAAAGATAACAAACCACCGATTTCAATAGGGTTTTAATATTTGTACTAAATAAATGCCAAACCGACATATGTTTTTCTAGCGTCTATTTGGTAATAAATCGTAAATTATTTACACTTCGTCATTTTTAACGGATGTAAACATTATTTCCAAAGTGTACGCCTTCATTCGTAATCAATTATACGGAAAAAAGAACAATTGCAGTATACCAGTATGGTATACTGCAATGTGTTCTTTTTTCGTGTTACATATGGTTGAACTACAACAATTACAATTCATTTAAATCCGGCAAAATAAAATGTCTCTCAAAATTAATTTTAAATAATCTCAAATTTTGAATGTGCAAATGTGGCCCAAATAAACAGTCATCGGGGGGATGTAAGGCTGAATACTGGGCACATAAATAGATTTTTGGGGTTTTTAATTTCCGTTTATTCTCTACAGTTTTAGGGAGAGTTCTTCCGGGCGAACTAAGTAGAGTTTTGCGCGAATTAATAAGAAGACGAAAATCTTAAAAATGTATATGCCATCTCAGCAGACCACCTCATATTAAGCGTGGTCATTAAAATTGTTTTGTCAAGGGTTTCTTAAAACTGTTGATTTAGAAGATAAAGAGATTATATTCAGCTAAGGCAAGCAGCGCGTTTAACTTCTTGTTTGGAAACGTGTGAAATACATCTTCTGTTTTCTTTTTATGAAATAACGTTAATGTGACGATGTCACTGGAGCAAATGGTATCATGGATATATTGACCAGTGGGTCAAGAAAGATAAAAAATAACAAAAAAAAACAACAACAACAAAAACACAACGAAGACGGGGCGTGCAGAGCAGCGTGGGTCAGGGCAGAGAGGGTGTGGCAGAGAGGGTGGTGGCAGAGAGGGTGTGGCAAGAGAGGGTGTGGCGAGAGGGTGTTGCAGAGAAGAGGGGAGGTGTTGGCAGAGAGGGTGTTGCAGAGGGTGGTGCAGAGAGGGTGTTGCAAGTAG
>BOPP01000026.1:12136249-12164872 GCA_017312745.1 Gryllus bimaculatus | reverse complement strand
CTTAGCGGCGGCCCTCGCGGGTGAGTCGGCGCACGAGCCACAGCAAGCACGTAACCCTATTGGAAACGGTTTAGATTTAGATTTATTTATTTTTTTAAAAAATATCTAGTAAAAACTGTATGGAACATGTAGGGAGAAGACCATCTGCGCACGATTTGTTGAGTTCCAGACTCCCTTCCCATCATTGTAATTACAAATAGTTGACAGATGAGTTAAAGATAAAAAAATAAAAAAATAAAATTTTTAAAAAGCACGAGATTAGCTACATTTGAAAAACTAGACATTTTCGTTACCGAGTTATAGACAAATTATTCGCTGCGGTAAACAAAGTGAAGATTTGATTTTTCTGAATTGCTAACAACATAGTAACTGACCCTTACCTCTCTCTACTCCTAGTACTACAAGCAAAAGGAGAGTTCAACAAAACGTGCGCATAGTGAAGCTACATTTGGCTGGCGTGTTGTGTGTGGTTGGCGTGTTGTGTGTGGTTGGTGTGGTTGGCGTAGAAAGAAGATAAGCTACAGTAACCGCAACAAACCGCCCGCCATTCGTAAATGTTAATTTCTCTGTTTTGGTCGAAATGTGTCTCATCTTGTTACTCCGTATCTCGTTATATTTGATGGACTTGGCGACAGTGGGGACCTTTTAAACGGCAATGCGTTCTACAATCTCTGTCTTATACGCATGTGAAGAAGATCGATAGTGCTGTCAATTTCTGTAACGCTTCGCCGTGCAAACATTCCCTAGTTACAAAATGAGACATACTGCGACCAAAATCGAAATGTTAATATTTAAGAATAGCGGGAGGCTACCACTAGTTTATCTTCTTATTGCCCAAATCTCATCAATTGTTTATCATTCAATAAAATTTATAGGTTTTGCTGATCTTGTTTATTCGGCTGATACGCAATTAATTTTTGACTGTGGGAACCCATGAACGTACCTGGGACCCCACAGTCCAATGTGTTTTTGAATTTTGTGAAATTTTGATAAGGAATTCTATTTGTAAAATTAAACTGCCATGCTCCAATTGTTATATTTATATATTTGGTACATATTTACTTATATTAATGTAAATGCAATTTATGACAGAACTGTACATCACGTTAAGGTCATAATTACGAAAAACGGCGATGTTTTGCAGAAAAACGAGAAATTTGGTACAAACTTATAGTGTGTGCCTGAATTGTTTTTAATTACTATTTGCGGTACATTGTTGAGCACTGTATTAATTACACATGATATTTTCTCCTGTTTTTCTCCCTTTTATTCTGAAGTAAATCGCGCACTTCTGTAACTTACCTACTGACACATTTATTCCCCGTAATAAATTAGTAAAAGAGTTTTCGAAAAGAATCTTTAACAAATGTTTAACAGAGCTACTCAATTAATTTGCTTAGGATAGGTAGCTAAAGAGTAGTATACTTCTTGATAAAACAACCACAAAATGCCTGCTTGAATCTTAAGAGTCCAGTGTGTATGTATAATCTTCAAACTTTCAATTCTTTTCTAAGATTTGGTACCTTCATTGAGAACTTGACTAACGCGCTGGAGGAAACTCCATGTAACTTTCACGGTTACCGCAACGACTTCGCAACCATTTTTTAATACCTCTCGAGCACGAAACGAAACGATGTAAAAACTAGTAAGAAATTCGAATCTAACGTTTAAAATGATAATTATCAACAACACAGAAACTGGTTTCTTGTTAGGGAAAAGTAATAAAAAGCAGCAATCGTTCTTTTCGGGTTTATTCCTTGAACAACAGGTAAATTATCTACCGTGGCTTCGTCCTAATTCGTATTTCAATCAGGTGGGTGACTGATCTTTTGCTTACAAAGAAAACGTTTATTGATAGGCGAAGGCATTTCAACTACAATGAGAAGCCGGACAGGAAGATTTTCCCTGGTGAAACCGAAATAATGTGGGGTCCATTAGCTTCCATTTACAGCCTCCGAAACTCCAATTAGCAATATTTACGTTCCTTGTTCTGTCAACTCTTTATCTTCCTTCGTAACATTTCTCGAATATTTTGAATTTGATTATTCAAACCTCGTATGAAATCATTACAAAACTCGAAATTTATAGCTTCTTCATATTGCAGGTATGAAGCTTCCATAGTATAATTAGTTTTTTTAATAGTTAACGATGAAATTACATTATCTTTTCAGAGAATAATGAGTAATTGTTCAAAACGACTGAAAAGTGTGCGACAGTTTTATTTTATGGAAAAATATGAATAATTAATTATTTGTTGCAAAATTTAATTTCAAAATTGTATGGTCAGTTTTGCAAGTGTTCATGTTTCAAGGAGCATATAATTTTCTTCTTAAAAAATGAACGATATAAGTATAATTAATTTTTTTGGATTATTGCTTAAAATATTTATTTCATTATAATAACACCACAGATTTCATAGGTTAATATTTGTACCTAATAAATGCAACCGACAAATGTTTTCTACGTTATTTTGGTAATAAATCGTAAATTATTTACAACTTCTCATTTTAAAGGATGTTAACAATTATTCCAAAGTGTACCCTTCATTCGTAATCATTATACGGAAAAAAGAACAATTGCAGTATACCAGTATGGTATACTGCATGTGTTCTTTTTTCGTGTTACATATGGTTGACTACAACAATTACATTCATTTAAATCCGCAAATAAAATGTCTCTCAAATTAATTTTAAATATCTCAATTTTGAATGTGCAAATGTGCCCAAATAAACAGTCTTCGGGGGATGTAGGCTGAATATGGGCACATAATAGATTTTTGGGTTTTATTTCCGTATTATTCTCTACAGTTTTAGGACGTTCTTCCGCGAACTAGTGGTTTTGCGCGAATTAAGTAACACGAAAATCTTAAAAATGTATATGCCATCTCAGCAGACACCCATATTAAAAGGCGTGGTCATTAAAATTGTTTGTCAGGGTTTCGTAAAACTGTTGATTTAGAAGATAGAGATTATATTCAGCTAAGCAAGCACGCGTTAACTTCTTGTTTGGAAACGTGTGATACATCTCTGTTTTCTTTTATGAATAACGTTAATGTGACGATGTCACTGGAGCAATGGTATCATGGATATATTGACCAGTGGGTAAAGAAAGTAAAAAATAACAAAAACAACAACAAAAAACAACGAACATTTGAAACTCCGTCAGGAAATATAAAAAAACGGAATACATAATGACGAATGTTGGAGAATGAAAACTTGAAACAATGTCGGGTATTTCCGCTCCAGAAACTGTGGCGAGTGCATCAAGTCGTAAACTTGATGAAGATCTCAGGAGTGAAGATGGAGAAGATAATATTAACAGTGGTTTCAGAATAAGTGACATATTATTTATGAATCTATTCATAATTATCATCCTTAAGGCAAAAAGTTCCTTGTCGATGCGGTCATGACATTCTATTCTCCGCTCTCCTCTTCACCTCTCCATGAATCTATTAGTAGATTTTTTTATTATGTAAAGGGTGAAAAACAAACTCTACGTTCACAGTATAATGATAAAATAATATAATAAAAGATTTGATGTAGGTAACGTTCCAGAAACTTCAATGTTTGAAGGCTATTTCCCGTAACTTTGATTTTTATGGTATCACTCGCAGGCTGAAAGAAAATATTGTTCTTTTTCCACTATAAAAATCCGTTATTTGTGCAAACGTTGCCATGGGGTGACATTTGCTCAAAAACTATTGCAGAACAAATTTCTAATTTTGTACATAGTTGCAGGTAACGAAGAACATAGTAGCATAGTTGCAGATAACGGAGAACAATTTGCATGTAAAGGTGATTTCAAATATTAATTTAATTTTTGAAAACGTTTTTGCATCTAATAATTTCACATATTCATTAATTAATATTTAACTATATATAAAGCTGAAATTTTCTAACATTCATGTGTTTGTATTTGAGAGGTGGTTCTGCAAAGTTTACTATTTTAGATTCAATCAGTCTCCTGGTAGTGTTTTAGTTAATTTAATCATATTAAAAATCAAAAATTCATTATAAACGTTTTTAATAAAATGTTTTATTTAAAAATAAAATATTTTTCCATATAAAATGTAGGTTACTAAATTTCTTTGTTCTATATTAAATCCCCGTTTCTAAAAAGGATATCATTCTACATTGTGTAAAGTCACCTTTACACCCTTTAATGAAACGGAGCAGTGGAGAAGGGAAAACGGGAGAACCCTGAGAAAATTGGCGCTAACCCGCTCTGTCGACAACACATTCCTTGTGGATTCCATGCACAGTATCTATCTGCACACGCCAACGAAAAAGTGGACAAATCATAATGCTAAATTTAGAAAAAAATATTATCTAACACGTGGCGTAGTCAGAAACCATATTTTGTGAGACCTTGAATCCGACAAATCAATTGACGGCAAAACGTCTGTCAGTCTATTAACAACGATAGCGGCTAAACCGTTCACTCGATTTTCTGTAAATTTGATATTCCTCAATTGGTCTGACTGATGTCACGGCTCCAAGAATTTGAAACCTATATTTTAATTCGGGGGAGGGGGGTATTTTACATGAATTACCCGCGACATTTTCGAAATTTTCAAACAGATGGCAACATCTATTATAATTAAATTTTGTTGTTAAATAGTCTAAATGACGTTTACGATAGTGGAGCAGGTCTTATGTTGATTGAAAACCCTAATTTTTCGACAACTGAAAAAATTCAAAATGTTTTCGGTGACTTCCTACAACTACCATTATGAAGATACATTTTTTATTAATGGAATGTGTCCATCATAAACAGATTTTCAATTAAGGTCATTTTGAATTTTTCGAAACTACGAGTATTTTTGGATTAATTAGGCGTCAAAGTTAGTCGGCCTCTCTGAAAATTCTGAGCATCTTCATCGTCATTTTAGGTGTTTTAAAGCCGCCGGATGCTAAGATAGAAGTGTATAGCTCTTTCAGACCCAAAGTTTTGAAAACAAGTATGTCCCATAGTTCTTAGAATTTAATTTCTTAATCTGCCATTCTCCAAAATAAAAATGTTCTACCGTATATGTTAATTTTACTTGATGTGTACTGATTTCCCTCCCATAATTCCCTACATGTAGTATCACTCAACTAGTTTCATATTTCTCTCGTAACCACGATCCTCTCCATTCAGAAAGGTTGCGCAGAGTATTTCGCGGAGGCTACGCCACTCCGTATCGAAAACAATATCATAGCGCCAGTAACACACAAATACTATTAGTGCAAACATTCGCTTTCGTTGTTCTCTTGTCGCAAAACAAAACCCAGCCCTAACTTAGCGAAGCGGGTAATTATCCGCTTGAGAGCGCAGCCAGTGGCGACGAGGTGCAACTCCGCCTTCTGCTCAGGGCATCTTCACGGAACTGGGAATATCCCCGAGGAGCGTTGCGTTTACGTAACCCACGGCAATTACATTCGGTTTCGTGACTTAGCGAACTCTGCCTCCAGTTCCCTGGGGTGGTTAAAAAAATTATGGAAAGTCCTTGAACACCTGTAAGATTTACCTATGTAATTGGTAGCATCTGTTGTACACATGCTAATTAAATTGCATAATTAAAATTGTGTCAACTACGAAAAGAAGTCTTTTACTAAATTGATATATGAATAGTTAGAATTGATGTGTGTTATTGAAAGAAAGAAAAGTGACAGGAATTTTTAATAAGGGAAATTCGAAATGTAAATAATAAGGATTCAATCGATATCTTTAAATCTGAAGGTGAAGAGTTCGGTTGGTCAGCATTCGGGCATATTCAATATGTTGATTTAAATATTTGTTACTTATTGTCATTTAATAATAATAATAATAATAATAATAATAATAATAATATTTATAATGTTTAACGTTACTAATATTATTGTTTATTGTACAATACAATTATTAGTTTTATTATTTTCGACATTATAATAAATTATATCAACAGAATATGACATTTTCAGCAAGTCTTTTCGTCTGTATCACTCGCAGGCTGAAAGAAAATACTGTTCTTTTTCCACTATAAAAATCCGTCGATTTGTGCAAAAGTTGCCATTGGGTGGCATTCCTAAATCTCACAGCGAAAAGAATAACATTGTTTCGGTCAGTATGGTAGTAAAAAACAATATTAATTCCTCCTTATTCCTCTAATGACATTGTAGAAAGAAAATTTTCAGCCTGTCAGGTGATGTTTTCCTTCTTAAGGATAAGGTGATCACGTACACGGTTCGTGACCTACTCCAACCACAAAACCATCACGTGCTCGCATTGTGTAGATGTCGGAAGAGTTGAACTGTAGATAAATCAGCGCATACGTAGCATTTTTCCATTCTGAAAGTCAAGGAGACTATTCTCAGACCACCCACTGAGTTAAAAGCATTCGGTTAATATGCGGAATACAATGCATATTTTTGGATTGTATCATATACTTTTTCTGAAATACTATACTGTTATAAATTATGAAATTAATGCAGCCAATAAGAGGAATGAAAATCCATTTTCAACATCAGCATCCGATAAATATTTTACGGTCCACTGTTCGTTATCGAAACAAATTAAAAGTACCTAAAGATCATATATGAGTGCCTTTATTCCCAGAAACGCAATTTCACGCTTTTATGTTATTGTTTTTTATAAAAAGAATAAAATACCAAAAGTATTTAATAACAAGGCCGAAAGCGCAAATAGCAGACTCATTTCTCGGCTATCGCCACGGATTACAAACTTCCATCGCGTCTATTATTTGCTATTGCGTGCCTAATGATGTTAATATCTACAAACCCAAGCCATGCCCTGTGTTCAACAGTAAGTCATTTATTTTCGTTGTGTAAATTGTTAGGGAAGAAGCTACACGATTTGAACTCTCTCTTTCTGTCTCTATGAGAAAACGAAAATGCCGTGGGATTTGTATTCGTATATTTTCCATTATTTTTCCAAAGAATCTAGTACATTTGAAAATCATACTTATTTTACTCATTAAATCACTTGACACAATCACTTTGTCAGTACAAAGTCGGTCGGACTACAAAAATATATTTTCTGTTCTTTCTGTTAATTTTTTTAATTACGTGCTGTAGCTCGTTTTATATAATTATGATTGAGTTTCATTAAAATACAGTTTTTTGACCAACTACAGGAATTTTTGCGTGTGTCCGTGTATCCTAAACCTGGTAAGGGGCAAAGAAATTCAAAAACTCACAAATGAATGAAACGGAAAAGGCAGTCGTGGATTATTAATATTTTCTGCTCTTGGGAACAAACACTTGACGTGGCTGACTCTATATCAAAATAGTTCATTTATATATATATAAACAATCAAACTAGTGATGTGCTAAAACACACCATGAGAATAAAAATAAAGAGTTCTAATAAATATTTATTGGAACAGTGCAGCGTCAAATACCGGCTCATCTTTAAGGAATATGAGGTGCATAAAGCAAGATTGCGACAGGTTTCTTGGAGGTTCTGCCAATTTCCCACATCTTATTTCCATGGACTCGTTCTAACTATTCATCGCATCATCCCACATCAGCAGCATCAATAGCATTGTCATCGCGCCTAATGGTGGGATTTACATAAACCGCTTTTGGGGATTGCCTATGGTGGGATGACCACATGACGTCAGCATTCAGAATTTGGTTGTTAAGCCCATGTCGTCGTGGCGTCTCCCTGTATTATCACCACGTGACTAATGAATGGAGAGTTTTTACTACGTAGTATGTATCGTGCACGATGTGAACACCCTTTGAGTTTATGCGAACGTTATGATATAATTAGCCGAATGGGAAAGTGATTCATTACCAGCATTATATGGTGCAGAAATCAAGTGAATTGTATCGTATACTACTATATACGTCACTTAATCACGTTAAAAGGAATTTGTTTCCAACTGTGGCAATTTTAATTGAATTGAATTGAATTTATGCCTTATTTTACGTGGCGAGACTCATGCCATGAGGCCTGCTCTTCCGTCTGACCACACAAATTTCGCTACGTTCCTTTCACCAACTAGCAGAGAAATGAGGTACTTCTTGGGGAGAAACAGGCTTTAGAAAGAGAATTTAGCTCAGAGGCGTCATTTAAGCTTGAGGATCTTTTACATGCAAGTAAATCTACTAACATGGGACAACTGGCTTTACTTCCCCTTCGAAGAAAGGCGTACGAAGGATTTTTTCGTTCTTATTTCGACCACGGCTTTCGCCGCATTTTTCCCGCGGCTTCGATCGGGGTTGAACCCGCTAACTTGGGTACAACAGTCCGATACGCTAACCGTTAAACAATCGCCGCGCGGAATTTGGTACTAATCCTGAATTTACAAGGTGAACCCCGATGGTAGACACCTCTAGACGAACAATTGGATTGAAGAGGACATGGGATTAAGGAACTTTTGCGTAACTAGCACACACTGTCACAGTTCGTCACTACTTCCATTCTTGAAGTTTTACATCCAACACTCACCGTGCTAGATACACGTATTTACACAAAATTTCGCCAGCTGTTAGGACACAATGCAAAACCCACATACATACATTTTGAAGGGCTACGGAGCATTAGAATTAGTGCTTTAGAGACGTTTTGCAACAAGATCTTCAGTGACTTCCGCACCTCCCGCAGCCGGCAAACAGTTGTATCGGCAGCCCTAGAATCATTACGCGGCGTCTATCAATCGGTGTCAGATTTCTAGTTGCGTTCGTTATTTTACAACTGATGGCAAATGCCATTTCCATTTGTTTCTGTTTAGTTCTAAGTCAATAGAGAGGATATTGTAAACCAATACTATTTATGGAAAGAGGAAATTCATATACGGTGCGTTGAATGAAATTCTGTGTTACTCTCTATATTTTAATTAGACATTGTTTATTAGACCATTATTGTGAAAATTTTGGTTTTAAAACGCAAAATTGAAATGTATATATGGACTTATTTTTTCTCCTATATCGAGGTAACTTTTTCAGAGACCCACCTTTGTATTAATTGCAATTGGATCATTTATGCAAAAGTGAAAAATAATTGTTTATTTATCGTAAATCGAGATAGTATTTCTGAGACCTATCTTTGAAATAATTGTAATTGGATTATTGGTGTTCGACCTTCTCGATTTTTCGAACATGCCATGTAAACAGCCGTTGTGTCCCCCTACATGCCCTCCGAGACGATAGACACTCTGCCAACCGATAGGCGGATAGCGACTGCGCGGCGTACGAGTAACAGCCCTTGGACCGGCGGCGCGCGGCAATTTCTGCGCTTCGACATGAAAAGTGTCAATTCTAATTGCCCCCAAAACACTACTTGCAATTCTTCGTAGCACTTAAACATTTGTAATTGAGTTTTGAAAGGTGCTGTACAAGCTGGTAATATGACATGTCAATTCGAATATCCAGCACTGTGAGTGCTGCGAGTTAGAACACATTTTCTAGCTGACAGGACTCAAACGCTTTTCACACTTCAAATGTTATGCCTCCAACGACCAGCGTATTGATATGCGCATGATATTGCCTCCAACGACCAGCGTGGCGTTTTTTAACGATACGCTGCGCGACAATTCTCCCCAATAACCCCGGTCGCCGCCGTCTGTTGCAGCGTTTGCGGCGCCTGGGAAGGCGACACCAGCGCCGGCGGTGGCGGCGTCGTCAGCAGATAGGGAGCAGCAAGCGCAGGATGAAGTGGTGGCGGCCGCCAACGCCTTCTCAGTGCGCCTCTACCAGGTGAGCGTGCACAGCAGGGCCCTATAACTCCCATATAACGTGGTGGAGACCATTACGGTGGCGCGCTCTGCTGCATCACCTTCTCTTACAGGAACTAAAACGAAACTGCTGCCGAACGATACTTTAAACGTGCTTGACTGGCTGCGCTGGAGTTTGCGAGTCGCAAGCAGGCCCATCATGTTAAAAACAGGATTAACGTCTACGTTCGCGCTTTCTTCAGCAGGTTTCTTACAAGTAGAGATTATGAATAATTGTACAGTAGAAGACACTTTTCGTATTTCTCAACAAATTAAGCCAATTTGTATATGGAATGTTGGCGATCCCAACCTGGCAGCTGCACCCGCGACACTGCGCTTCCTATAGTAGCAACCTCAAGCTTTGTCCCCGATTTTGATGGAGAGTTGCCGGGCCCTGGTGCACAGGGCCTTGCAACTCTCCATCAAAACAGGGGAGGGTGCTACTCTAGGAGGCGCTAGTGTCGCCATGTACAGCTCGCCAACTTCCGCACATAAAAAATTGGCAAATTTGTGAGAAATGAGAAAAGTGTCTTTTAAATGTTCAATTATTCATAATATGCGCATATAAGAAACCCCTGAAGAAAGCACGAAAAATCGGCGCTATGTTTTGGAACATACTCGCCCTTCTTGCGACCCGCGAACTTAGGTAGCTCCCACGCACGTTTTAAGCATCGTTGGCAGCAGTTGGTGTTTTAGTTCCTGTAAGAAGGTGATGCAGCAGAGCGCGCCACCGTAATGGTTTCCACCACGTTATATGGGAGTTAGAAGGCTCTGGCGCCGCCGAATGGACTGTCAGGCCGAAAAAATAAATCCAAAAGGACAATTAGATGTCAAATGGAAATTACATTTAATAGTTGTTAATTATCTTTTTTTAAAATTTTGAAAAACTACCATAAACCCTTCCAAAAAAATTGTATAAAGTAATTGTATTTATTTGTTATTCATACGACGTTTTGGAGACTGTTCTGCCTCCCTCATCAGGTACAACTGAAAATTTAATTATAAAAGGCCAATGAAGTCAAAATGATTTTCACAAAATTTCAAAAACAACAACAAATAAATCTATACTGTACTCAATTTGCCCATTATTACGTAAAAGTTTTTTGGAAGAGTTTATAGTTGTCCAAAATATAAAAAAGGGTCTGAACAACAATTAAATATAATTATATTGTGACAACAAATTTAAAACTTAATCTTAATAATAAAATGGAAATTACGCTTGAGAAATAAAGTCAAACGCTAAATCAGCCCCTGATAAAAAGGAAATGGGATATCTAAAAGGTGTAAATAAAATATATCCAAAATTTAGTCTCGGGAATAGCCAAATGCCCAACCACTCATAGAAAATAAAGATAAAAGGTCAACTAGAAGCTGAAAATGAAGCTAAAGGGGAACGTACCTGCGAGAAACAAAGTCACACGCACAACCAGGCTCGGAAAAAGTCAAAGACACAAGCACTAGATATAAATTAGGCATGCCAAAACTCGCCCGCAAGAGCTACTTGTCCATCTGGGAAGACCGGTGCTCTTGCGAGCACGGGCAAATTCCCCGGACACCGCCCTCATTTTCCCTCCAAATCCAGAAAGGGGTTTTCACGCGCATGTCGAAGCGGCGCAACACAGGGAATAGCAGATTCATACGAAAATATGTTTGTGTGCTTTGTTAGTGATTCCAGGCGCGTCATCTGCTAAGGCCATTATTATCGTAAGTGCGGTGCATGTTTTTATCGCGTGAGGGGGCAGTGGTCTTCCCCTGATCGGTGGCGAGATAAGGTGCCGACCGGCGTCGGCTGGCGAAGATTTCCCGAAACGAGGTATCTCCCAATAGCGTGGCACTGCGCCAGCCGGGACAAGCTCTAAGCTCCAGATTGGTCTCCCGACTTGTGTAGATGTGTAATGCAAGCGAGTCTAAGTGTGTTTGTAAGGGGTTGAGGAAATGACAAGGAAGAGGAAGGCGTGGTCCGTGACTCGTTTGTTAGGGTACTGCTCCGGCATTTCCTTGGTGTTGATCAGAGCAGCCTAATTTTCATCAATACAGCGGCTCAATTCGAAAATCCTACCGCCATCGAGGCTCGAACTCTAGAATCTCCCTGTCAGAGCCACTGTAATGACATGAGTTGATGACCTGTACGAGTACCGGTGCTGTACCGTACCATACGGGCCACGGACCGCGTGCGATCTTTCCTACCTCTTCCTTGTCCTATTCTCTCGACTTACACACGCACTAAAACGCACTATACAAGCACACATGCCGGGAGATCGGTCGGGAGCTTAGAGCTTGACCCGGCTGGGGCGGTGCTCCGCTGATGGGAGATACCTGGTTGGGGAAAACCCCGCTAGCCGTTGGTAGGTCGGCGCTAAATCTCGCCATACAGCGAAGGAAAGATCACCGCCACCTCTCGAGCAAAAAATGCATTACACTTACGGTACTAATGACACCGTTAGTTGACGTGTCCGGAATCACTAAGACAATCAATAAGTCAATCCGTAACATTGTACAACCCATATTTTAAACTTCCGCGCCAATTTCTCTTGACGCAGTGCCCGCAAACTCTGGTGAGCTACTTACCTTGTCCACGACCTTGACACGTCGACTGTAAATAAAGCCAAATAAAAATGTTGTCGCGAAACATGTCTAATGTTCAACCAGACCTGGGAAATTAAGCCAAGTGGAAACTAGAGCAAAATTGGTAAGAAGTTGAATGGACCACCAGATCTAGTTAATGAGGACAAACTTCATTATCTATTTCTTCCTGATGGAGCATAAGCCGACCTTTAATCTGACATCTGTGTACTTATAGAAACATCTCTGCTCAATTTTTAGGTAAGCCTAGTTGTATTAGATTTTCAGGTTTGGAAGCCTGAACCGCTCGCAGATGACGGATCACAGATGACTTAGAATGAGACGTCTCTCGAGAAGCCACGAGACAGCGAGATCAAAGTTTCAGAATCTTAATTTTTAATAGGAGGGTAGGTCAATAAGTAACGTACAATTATTTATGTTGCAGATGGTATTATAGGCAACACGCTCAGAATACACAAATTTCACATGTATGCACTATTTTTCAACAAAGCAACCAAGCCCCTCAAGACATTTTTTCACCGCGGAACAAGTTTTCAAATATTCTCTGCGTAAAAGCCGTATTTTATGCGCGGAGACATATTCCCACGACCGATTTGACTTGGACATAAAACTGAAATCTTAGCCAGCTTATAGGTTCGACAGTTGGGTGGTGCAAGAACCTGACTGTACAGCGCCTTGTGAAACACCTAAACGTCTAGTTGCGTGGTGGTTCTGGAGTATCATTCCCTCCTTCCCCCTAAGAAGGTTTGCGAGATTCTTTGGAACTCTCCGAACACTCACTTTACGAACGTTCAGTCGAATCACCTTTTCAATGGCCATGACATTCCGTTCACTCGATGCTGTTACAGGTCGCCCGGCCTGTTAAAGTCAGCATGGTCACACGACTCTCGGCAAAGAATCTGCATCACAAGGAGATATTACTGCAATCCACTGTCTCCTTCATAATCAGTCTTAGCTATCTGGAAATGTCTCTCTGGTTTCGACCCTTTCCACATGAAAAGTGCAGAACACCTCAGAAATAGACGATATGCGCACTATCTTTGCACAGATGTAGCCTTCCAAGGAACTTATTAGAGAAACCTCTAATAAATGTAGTTTTGGGGAAAATTTCACGTTCGAAATCACTACACTATAGCAGAAAAAATTGCCATATTATTACCATTTTGTGCTACAAGAAATTAAATTTTATTTAATTCTGAAGTTTTTGTCAATTTGCAAAAGAGACACAGGTAACGCAGTGTTTCAGAGTTCAAGTTGTAACAGCACTTTCACCCTACTTTCATGCCTTGTTTGTAATTAAAGGTGGTCCGAGATTTTGTTTCGCATATGAGAGCAACAATTAAATAATAAAGTAAAATATTTTCTGCGGTTACTATATTTTTGTAGTAATATTGACTAAACTTACTTCAACAAACTTAAAAAAATAATGTATATTATGATTAATATGTACGTAGAATATGTAATTAGTTTTCTTTTGTTTTTTCGAGGTCGAAACGTAATGTTTGCATTAATTTGTTAGTTTAATATTTAAAAAGCATTTTTCTATGTTTCGTTCAAACCCCTTCCGAGGGTTCAATTTTACACAAAATACCCTGTACCCTAATGTATCATAGATTAGAAGTAATATTCTTAGACCATAAATATTTATGAGTGATTACGATTTCTTTCAATGGCCGCATGTTGCATTGTATCCGCGCATCGCTTGCAATTTCCTCGTTCATGAACGGTCGTTGGGCTTCCCCACCCCGAACTGGTTTTGATCTGGTCCGGCAGCGCTCGCGCCCTCGCCTTGGGTTTTCCCTCGGAGTCCTCGGTTCATCTCCTTTGCGGACGCACGGTGTTGGACTCGGGGAGGGGGTGGCCGGAGTAAGTTGCCCCTTTCGAAATTGAAATCAGTCTCTTTACGAAAATTGCGTACATATTTTAATAAGTTTGAAACACCAAGAGTTTTGAATTTATCGTGCATTTGATAAAATTGTATTTCTTGAATACTTAATAATGGAGCACATAAGTCTCCATTGAAACAAATTTGGTCTCATTTGTTTTCTGTCTCATTTGTTGTTCAAGATACCCACGAGAAAATATTTATTTAATAGATGACTATAGATTTAAATTATTTTTTTCTTCTTCTTCTTAATAATAATAATAATAATAATAATAATAATAATAATAATAATAATAATATTCAAATTTTGCCCATACACCAATATTTCTCAATTAGAATTTATCGATGAAGCCTTTGTTTTTTAGCATTAGATGAGGAACCGCCGTTGTGTGTTCGCGAATTTTGATGTTGATGACATTCCTCCAGATGTTTCATATCCTTTCTGAAGGAAAGTGTAATCAACGCTGCGAGAGCCTTTCTCGACATTTCGCCGCGTTATATGTAGGGAGGTCAACGATTCTTGCCAGATTGGAAAGCTTTCGTCCCCTCCCATCTTCTACAACGAGATCCAATTACTGGTAAAGCGCAGAATGTTGTCTGAAGGAGGCTAACAAGAAAGGAAATTCCGATCCCGATCAGGTTTTTGTCCAGTTTCCTTGAGCAAAACCTGAGATGGTCCCATGGTTTGCTTCTGGACGTAAATGTAGCTTCATTATGCGCACGTTTAGTTGAATTCTTTCGCTTGTAGGTAAGGGTTAGTTACTATTTTGTTAGCAATGTAGAAAAATCAAATCTGCAGTTCGTTAACCGATGCAAATAAGTTTTCTATAATTCGGGAACGAAAATGTCTAATCTTTCAAATGTTGCTAATCTCGATTTTTTTTATATTTTAATTTTATTTATTTTCTTTAGCTTTTACTCACATTTCAACTATTTGTAGTTAAAATGATCGGAAGGGATTTTGGAACTCAAGAAAAGTGCGCAGACGGTTTTCTCCCTCATACATCACAAACAGCTTTTACTTCTTTTTGACTAAAAAATAAAATAAAATAAAAATTCGAAACATACTAGAATAACCACGATACGTGGATAAATATGACTACAATAGTAAAATGAGAGAAAACGAATGAAGAGAAGTGAAGACAATTTTATTTATTAACCTAACGGTCGGTGATTAAAAGAATTAACCTGCAGAGTTGTTCCTAAATCCTATATGCATCAATTTGTTTAAAATACTTTTAAACCAGAATCTTCATGGTCAATCTTCGTCATAAAAGTAATGTTTGGTTTAATAGTAAATTATCTTAGTCACTTATTATGTATTGTACAAGTTAATACTACTAGAAGTTCGATAAATTCACTTTAGGTAAGATGAGGTGAATAAGGACTTTTGTGATGATTCACTTGTATGGCCTGTCATTGGAATTAGTTTTTGTTATTATACGCTAACCTGAATCACACGTGATACTTCTTGTTGTACGTACAGAATGAGTTGCAATTTTTTATTTTTGTTTCGAATCCCACTGTTAATGTATACATTTTTGTTCATTTAAATATTAAATTAGGACCAACAATCAATTTGTGCATCATGTACCTTTTTTGATAGGTTGGGAGCATTGAAATATCAACCCAGCTTTAATTCTTGATCCCGGTTTTCATTTATAATTTAAATAACTTACAAGACCTAAACCTTTTCTGTGACTCAGCCGCTCACTATGCAGCACAGTTCCGTGTCGTCGTCAGGTGCAATGCTGCCACACGACCCTGCAGTAAGCAATTCCTATCCTTTCGGACATGTATGCCTGATCTTTAGCATAGAAAATAAACAAGGTCAGAGAAGACATTAGCCATTCGGCGCGCTTTTGGCATTGTTCACCGCCATTTTCTTGCATGTTTTGGCGTTATGCCTACTGCAGAGTATCTCTCGGGCGCTTGTACGTGGCATTGGGATCTGGCTCGTGCAAAGTTAAATTTCTAATGATGTCATTATTTGACGCGTTCTGTGACTCAGCCGGATTCAGATGAGTCTTAAGTACTCCGTGATCATAACATCTGATTAGCAACAAGGTAGCTGTAAGACAAAATCGATACGACACGATGAGGATTGCAGCAGCGATTGACTCATAAGGAAAGAATTCTTCGATGCCATTGGCCGAGATCACATGAGTTAAATAATCTAAAGAATGAACCTACCTATGTACTAGCTGTACTGTGTCTAATATTTATTATCTTTGATATATATGAATATTTTTCGTTAAGTTTGACATTTAATTTGTTAGTATCCATAAAGATTGAACAACATTCGCGAATTACGATTTTAGAACAACTGGTAATTCTCTTTCTTATTTCATACTGAATATAATACCATAACTGAAATATTAGAACATACATAATCGTCTTGAAAATTAATATTTGAATTAAAATAATTGAGCTAAAAATCGTAAAAATTAATCGATACGTACATTAATCAGTGTAAAAATAATCGATTTCAATTTTTCGAATAATCGCATAAAATAATCGAGTGTTGTACTAATCGCGATTACATCGCCCCTCCCTACTCCCTAGCAGCAAGCGCACAGTGAACATAATATTTTTTCTCCGAATTATTCTGCTCATGGGAATCCCACTCAGGATGTTCACCTTTCCATTCTCGTGCGTCATCACTGAGCTACTCTCCTGCGCCCATTTTCGAAGAGAATGCTTCGAGTCTTTTCCTCCACCCCGATGGTGGTTCCCAGCTCTCTGCTTGTTGCTTTTTCGTACGTTTTTTTATTTTTTTACCCATTCATAATTGTGGGAAAACTTGTTTCCAAGACTCGAGGCTATATGTATTTAATGTGACGTAACATACTAGTGCACTGGAACACACAACTCAGCCTTCTCGCCTACTAGACTCCTGTTTTCTCCATGCCCAATTTTTAAACTCCAAAAGTGAATGTGACAACTCCGTGTTGACAACATACAATAGTCATATTAAATTTTCCACTTTGCTTTCTGTTCATATATGCCCCTGGGGAAAGAATATTTGATGCAATTAACTGAATCCCAAAAATGCAGGTTTAGAAACGTGCATATTAAGTTCATTTAACAAATCCTTAAGCAGAAAGCACATGCTTATCTTGATGTAGAGACCTGAATAACCGCGTGCTATGTTAAGTTACTATATATTGGGGGCAGTTAACTGAACCCAAAAAACGCTGGTTCAGGAGCATTTTGAAGTACATTTTCAACAAATTCTTAAGTCAGAAACACAATGTTCATTTTATGCAGAGTCTCTGATTACCACTAGCAATGATGCAGCCAATACAATTTGAGTAACCCTTATGCTTAAGTGGTCACAAAGACAGAATATTGGTAGAATAAAATGACAACCATATTGATATGTTGGAAACAATCACTTCAGATCCGAAACTCCAAACAAAAGTTTCGAAAATTTGGCTAAAGATTAAGTAAACAGGGTCATTCTGATTAATTATGTTAAATATGGTTAATATACATTTTCCCTTTTATTTGAACTAGCAAGTTTCTTTCACAATTTTAACGAAAATAAAGGTAAATAAAAATATGAAATAACAAAGCGCAATAATAAATATAACATTATTGGGCTAGGCACATTATTTAATTACGAAAAAATACACAATTTGTGTTTTCTTTCTTTAAACAGCATTTTAGTTGATCAGTTTCCAAGTGAATGCCGCGCTCATCTGAGGTAAGACGCGAGTAGGCTCGACCTACCGTCGGTTAATTCAGAGAACTCTTATGGACTTGGATTAAGGCTTGCCTCGGCTGGTGCCCTACTGGTGGGAGATACCTAGTTGAGGAAATCCCCGCATGCCGTGTAGGTCGGCGCCGGATCTCGCCATCCAGCTGGCGAAGATAAAACATACACTACACTTCCGAGACTAATGACCTTTGACGCTCCCGGAAACATCAATCATCCAATCATTCAGTCAGTCATTCAATCAGTCAGTCATTCAATCATTCAGTCGTTCAATCATTCAGTCGTTCAATCATTCAGTCGTTCAATCATTCAGTCGTTCAATCAATAGGTCATAGTCATTCAGTCATTCAATCAATTCAAGACTACCCGGAACATCCGTAAGGGCTCAGCTTCCTCCCGTCTGAACACTCTTGCATTGTAGATGTGGTTCTGCCAGGATCCTCAGGAAACCGAGTGGACATGTCTACTCCTCCACCAGCACGCGACTCAGGCCTTGACTCCTGTCATACCACGCGTAGAAGGTTCGCCCTGACGTGCGCGCGGTTGTTTCAGGCGGTGGCGGCGGAAGGCGGCAACGTGGTGATCTCGCCGGTGAGCGCGGCGGTGCTGCTGGCGCTCACCCGCCACGGGGCCAGGGGCGTCACGGAGCAGCAGCTCACGCACGCCCTGCAGCTCAGCCCCGACCTGCAGGCCACGGCGGCAGGCTACAAGGCACTGCTGGACACGCTGCAGGTACCGCCGGCGAAACGCTGCTCTTCAGCGCTCGACCTGGGATTGGAGCGCTATAAGAAAGTCGTGCTCTGAACGCCACGTCATTTGAAGCGCTGGTGTCATAAGCCACAGCTAGCACCCTGATATTCGTAAATGTTTATATCGCAATTTTGGCGGATGTATATAGGCAGAGCACATACTCTTCGACGCTTGACCCAGAATTGTAGCTCAATCACAGAGAAGTGCTCTGAACGCCACGCCATTTCAATGGTTAGAGCAATAAAAGAAAAGCAAGCCTCCCGCTATTCGCAATGTTTGCATCTCAATTTTGGTGAATGTGTTGCTTTCCTTTTTATTACATATTTTGTTTTTTTTATGCAGAGCTTGGGGTAGTAACAAAATGAGATACGCTTCGTCCAAAATCGAGATATTAACATTTATGAATCGTGAGAAACTTGCTATCGCTTGTCTTCTTCATGCTCCAAGTCTTTCATATCCACATTTAATTAATTTAGTAACATATATATATATATATATATATATATATATATATATATGGATTACCGAATCTATTAATTAGAGACAGTCAATTCGCAATAATATATTTTTTACGGTTTGTGTTAATTAAAAACGAGTGTTAAAATTATAAATCTTGTCAATTTCTTTAATTTTAATCTAATTTAATTATTCATTTCAAATAAATTTTTGCAATTTAAAAATGTAACATGAAATAATAAATTGCACTAGTTAACCCCGTTTAGACAGACGGTCACAAAAATAACCTTATTTAAAAGGTACTTTTATTTAAATATCTCATAAATAATGGTTTTTCTCTCCCTAAGTCCTAGTAAGCAATTTGCATTCGCGTGGTGAGCAATTTCCCCACGAAACCAATTCCGTCCGTGGGCTCTCTGGAAGAGTGTGTGAGTAAGCCGATTCCTTCCTCTCGCCACATTAGCACTCCAGCGGCAAGGCCACCCTGCGCTCCGCCAACATGCTCTTCGCCGAGAGGAACTTCCGCCTCCAGGACGGCTTCCGGCGCGTGGCCACCGGAAGCTACAAAGCCGGCGCCGGGGAGCTGGACTTCCGGAGCAACCCCGAAGGCTCCCGGGCCGTCATTAATCGGTGGACGGAGCAGTACACGGAGGGCAGAATCAAGGAGCTCTTCGAGCCGGGTAAGCGACGTCGCGTCTGCTGGCAAGGCGCAAACAAATGACTGCCTTATGTCGACGGCTGGATTAACAAGTTGATTGAACCAAAGCATCACTAAACAATAGGACTCCCTAATAACATCAAAATATGAAAAATGTATCATAACTAGTGTTAAAACTATAAATCCTCGTAATTTCTTTAAATTTAATCTAATTGAATTGCAGTAATTTAATAAATTATTTAATTTAAAATTTCTGAAAGTTAAAATTATTTTGCAATTTTTTAAAAGCAATTTATAAATTTAACATTAAATCATAAATTTAACTAATTGAACCCGTGCGCCATCAGGAATGTAAACCACGGTTTTAAAAACTGAAAAATATGTATTTTAGAAACCAACTTGGAACAGTCAAACCCTGAACTTCCGTAAACGGTATAATACTACTAACACAAAGACTCTTAAAAACTAAATATTATGAATAAACAGAAAGTCAAACACGGGCCAATTTAATTTTACATAGATTTCAAAATTCTTCACGTTTCTGAATCACGTTTCGTCTCCGAACACTATATAAGGTGAGACCCAGAAAAGCTAAACCTTAGTGTAATGTAAGATCCACAACGTCTAATTTTGAAATTCAGGGCTAAAATGTAATATAATGTCCCAAAGGTCTAATTTTATATTTTACAATCCGAGAAACGTAGCTTTAGGCCTTCTGTGGGACTGGAAATCGGTTGATAATGGCCCAAAACGCACTGTTATGTACGAAGGCAATATGTGTTGTATTTCTGGTAGTGCGAGTACGAGTACGAGTACGAGAACTACTTTGCGATCATGTCACGAGAAAATTAGGAATTGTTCAAACTTTTTAAAATTCTCGGGTTCGTATGGTTTTTAAATGTTAAGATTCGCACATGCAACCCAGAATAAACTATAATACAACTACTTCTCTTCAAATACTGTGTTCACTGGGACCGGGTAATCCTATTTTGTGAATAAAGCTGGTTACTTGGTGCAAGCTAAGTTTTACAGGAGAGTAACGTATCTCCTGGCAAAAATAAAAAGACAGCTGAACATATTTTATGTTAATTAACAATTTAAAATTATTGTTATAGCGTGAATATGTAGGCAAATATACTTGTATCTTGTTAGAGTTAATGATCGAAATTTGTTACGGATTTGCATCCATTACTCACGGAGCCATAACTCCCCGACCGGAATGAATTTATCACTCCTGTTTATACAAAAGAATACAGAATGATGAAGAGAGACCACTAGTATATAATTTTTCATTTTAAGCTAATAGTCGACTTATCTTCTTATTTACCAGAACAAATATGTAGGGAAGATGGGTATATTATAGTTTGAAACCATATTTCAACAACTATTTCGAAATTATATAATTTAGCAGAAAATGAATTTAATATTCATTTTATATTTAAGAAGTATACTAAATCTATTTCACACCATATAAAAGTTATTAAACTATCTTAGGAGACCTTTATTCAATTGTTTTTTTTAACTGTTAATGCATATGTGAACACCTGTATTCTATCATATCACTGTATTAGAAAATATGAGTGTTCTAGTTCCTGTGAATGACATTGGAGTTGCTAATATCTAAGAGAGGTCGATGCGACCATATTCTTTCTAAATAAATTTAAAAATATCGTGAATGTTTTACAGGAATAATCACAGAAGAGACCGTCCTGGTTCTTGCCAACGCAATCTACTTCAAAGCCGGTTGGTTTAAGCCATTTCAGACGGAGGACACACGGCTGCAACCCTTCTACGTGAGCGATAGGTCTTTAATTAATGTGCCAACAATGTTTGGCATGTTCCAAATGTACTATGGAGAAATACCGGCGCTGGACGCGAAGGCAGTGAAACTGGAGTACAATGTAAGTAAGCGCCAATACAAATGAAAACCAAACTAGTGTAAACTGGTATAATAATTATTACGACACTTAAAGATGTTTCCTTGTAATGCATCAATCATGCTTTGCTTAAGATATTCTGAAATACAGAACTGTATGTATTTGACATTTAGGGTCGATTGTCCGACATTGCCGGCTTGCTAACGGTGTCCCCCATGCCTGGGCTCAGTGAATTCCCACGATTGCTGGTTAAGAAAGATATGTGGTGAATACGACCTATTCCCTTCCCTATAACTAGCCAACTCCGCCTGCCTGAGCGTTACTTCTTCACATAACTACAAAAACTAAGACGATTTTAAGGAAAGCTATAACTCTATTTTCCCCCGACCTGGAAACGATACAGAACGTAAAGTAATAAAATAATGATTGTGTTTTTAAAAAAAATGCATGCCAATTGAACTATGGACCCTTGTTTTCCATTAGAATAGTTAAATGGAAACTGTTTACTTGTGCTTGAAGTGAAGCATGGAAAGTCTCATTCTCTGAAAATGTAATTTGTATTGAAGTTAAGTCATTTCCATATAGTGGCACATCAATATTGTTTTGAATGTATGATTAAAAAAATAAAATATCTCAGTCAATAAAATTTAATATAAAATTTAATAATTTTAGTAGAAAACGACTAATAAATGTCTTAGTGAACGAATTATCAATTTTCCAAAGTTTCAAATGGAGAAATATATGTGTATTCTTACATTAGGCTTAGAGTAATAAAATTAAAACCTGAAATATTTTGTTCATCTCTGTACTGCAATAAAACGTTAAACCGAAGTATTATTTGTAAGTAACCATTTTCCGTGATTTTCTCTTGAAGTATCACACATATGCAGTGGATGCATACGGACTTTGCACAAATCGAAAGAATTTACGGTTCAAATGTGTCTCCGAAGTTTATAAAACTATCAAATTGGATGTGCTCTTATCTAACTGAAGTTAATAGAAGAAATGTTCAAATACCATTAGCTCTGTTGGACTGAAGTCACTGCCAAAGTGAAGTATAGAAAACTGTACCTAAGAGGGAACGTAGTTTTCCATAAACCGAAGTGTTACCACGAAGGATTCTAGGCTCGTTTCATGTCCTTAACGCAATAAACGATGAGGGGCTTCAAAAAAGATCGTAAGTTTTCTTATAAAATTGTCTCTTTCTGCAAAAATACCTAACGAATAACGACGATATTAAATAGGCTTAGAATGTTAAATTATCTCAAGAACATTATGCAAGAAAAATGTATTATATAAAAATAATAAAATTATCAATTCACTAATTTTTGTCCAGGAAGACAACATGGATATGACAATTCTGGTGCCAAACACTCCAAGTGGTCTATCGAGGTTGGAAGCTGGTTTGGGACAACTCAACCTTGCTGATCTCACCCCTGAATATGCAGAAGTACACCTGTCCATTCCTAAATTTAAAATTGAATCGAATCACCGACTTAAAGGCAAACTGGAACAGGTAAGAATTACGATGAATCTGATTAAATTACTCATTCTAATCCTCTGTTGAGTCTACAAAACTTTCAATGCTTGATGTTGATACTGGAAGATACGGATGTTAAAAATCTTTACTTTGTTAATACGGGCATCAGTGGTAAAATGGTGTACGAAAAGTTAAGAAAGATCAAATTTATTTTCATAGTTCGTATTTATTTTATTGAATATACAAGTATGCTTGTTTGAAAGAGAATAGACCTGTCATTAAAAAGGGAAACAAAAATTACCAATTAAAAAAAAAAAAAATAAGAAACGAGAGTTCTATTTAATTTTAAAAAGTTTTAATTTTAAATTTACATCACAAAAGTTTAATTTGGCTGGCATGAATAGCTTCTAAGGCTGAAGTAGCGGCATCGTGTCTGACGGGTGGTGGGTTTGAATCTCACCCGGGGCATGGATGTTTGTGTGTTCGTAAACCTTTTCCGTTAACCCCAAATTTCTTGATGATCAACGCCGAAATGTGGTTCGATAAGGGGGTACTTCATAGTCGCGCAAACATGTTTTAAGATAGTGTATACTTTTAAATTATTCTATTCATTAATCAGTAAACGTTCGGTGTACGAAGTTTCCTATTAGGAAATGAATAAAAACCAACTCCGATTAATTGTTACTTAAAAATAAGTAATTGCTTCCTGTTAGCATTTTACAAAGAAATGCTCAATATTAAACACAAATACAAAGTATTCTCAAGGAACACAAATTACGTATGTTCTATAGATACCAATTTGGATTATATTCAGTTCCTGTTTGAACTTACACTTTGCAAGATATTTTATTGCAATAAAAGGTCATATTTTTTTAGCATTGGTCACTGAAACTGCCCTTTCGTTTTGGTTTTACTTTTTACATGAGTAATTTGGAATGACTTAAGAGTTTAAAAGTTAGAGAAAACATATAATGTTGAATCAATAATTAAACCGTTTTCAATAAGTGGAGATTTACAAATGAGTAATAACAATGTGCATAATACGTTATTGTTGAAAAATATTGGGTCAAATCGTGGTCGTTTTCTTTTCTGTCACCTTATCTTCTCTTTATTTTCTTCCGTCTTCCTCCAGCTCTACTCCACCCTTCTCTCCTCCTTCATTTCTTCTTTTCCTTCTCTCTTCCATCTTTTCTTCTTCTCTCCTTTATTACTCCTTACTCATTCTTTCGTCTTCTCCTCCATTCTTCTTGGTGTTCCCACTAATATTGTGACGTGAGCCCCTGACACTTGCAGGGGTCGCTGCACCTCAAGAGGTAACGCACACGCGTCAAGCGGGTTGCCTAGTAAAACAATTGAGTGACGACAGCGATTCGCGGTGCGGAACTAAATATATTTCCCTTCAGCCGCTTAAACACCTTTAAAAATTCCCACTAAAAGTAAAAATACTTATTTATGTTTCGGGTGGTAAAAATAGCACATTACTTGTATTTTACGAGTAAGAAATATTGCTACACCAAGCCGATAGGTCGAGGGTCGGAATCCAACAAGAAAAATAAAGTCACTTTTACTACGTATGCTATACAATATTTTTAGCCAGCCTTGTTGATGTTCATTTTTGAAATTTAAATGTACAAATCACTTAATTATGTACTGCTGCATTTTACATTAAGGTCACTGTCAGCTGATGTGGTCAGACGAAAGTATTTTGCTTCCTTTGTTGCATTCACAGTTATCAAAACATTTGAGCATCGTTTCACTTTTAGCACTAGCTCTCAAAATTGAACTTTTAGCACGCTGCAAGTGGCCTACTAGATTTACTAAGGGCTGTTTAAAAAATAAATTTCTGGCCAATCGAGTCGTATGGAAAACCTAAGCATGACCAAATTCCTGTCTGAAATGGAGATTGTTAGGTTTACATCAATAAAGAGATTCGGCTGTTGAAATATCGTAGAACAAAGCAGAAACGAAGGTTCTTTTTTCAGACTGAATTCATCGAAATCATGTCTCGAAAGCTAAACTTGTTTCTTTACCTTGTAGTTGGGGATCGTTGATGTATTCACGTTGGCTGCGGATCTAAGCAACATGGCTGATCCAGGCCTCTATGTGAGCGACATTGTTCAGAAGACATTCATTGGCGTCGACGAAAATGGCACCGAGGCTGCAGTGGCCACAGGTAAGAAATCTTGTAAGGAACACGAGAATCTCTTTTACCAGAACAAGTTAGTTATGAGGCGACATATATTTAACAAATATCAGTAATACCTATGTATTTTCAGAACACATGTATGATTTTACACAAGTATGATTTTATTAAAAAAGGGAAAAAAACATAATTTTCATAGATTAAGAATACTTGCCGGCTTTTTCTAATTTTAAATTTTAACTAGCAATAAAAGTAATAAGGGGGGGATAATAAATATATTGAAAAGCAATGAAAAGTACTTAAGGAATTTTTAGAACCACGATATTTGAGAAACTTCTTAGACATCAGGCATAGAGTCTACATTGTTAACATCCACAAAATATCTTAGTTATATCACTTAAATATCTTAGTTCTGTTTTACGATGTCCTTGTGAGATGGGATTTCACTAGCTTTCTTCACGCAGATTGCGTCTGAAACGCAGTTAGCGCAGAAAACGCCATGAGCTGAAACAGTTTTCTCATTGGTTTATTCCCTCAGATCCATTCATTCGTCGTTAAAAGCTACAAAAATAGCACACGAGATCCTCAGCCTGCAAACTCTTAGGCTATTCAAATTTGCTACCTTGAGATGAAGTATTTTTTCTCAAAGTTATACTATTTCCTAAATTCACTATATTTTACGTGGAGAGATTACTGCAACCGAATTTTTTCATTCTTATTTGCTGTATATGTGGATCGGAACCAGTGAACTGGTCACTAAGTTCGAGTTCATTATACTCATAGTCAACTGCAATTAGTAGGCAGCACATAGCTGATTAATGGCTCTACAATTTCCGGGAATCATCTAACTCACTTATTAAATATACCGTACAGAACTGTAACATTCCATTCATCCCGTACATGTCCTTCTTGCCAGAATAAATTAATACAGATCCAGAATCGGTCGAAGAACTTTCGAATGATATATTTAGTGAAATTTGAACTAATTCCTTCACATCCAGAAGATTTTTTATTTCTTAATTCCCTGACACATTTATTTCACTTCTTGAATTATATAAAACCAATATGTGTATTGGCATCTGCTGATTTCAATTTCAATTTCATTTGTTTTTAAAAAATTCAAAGTATTGGAAAGTCCAAAAGAAATATTTTAACTTTAACCCAGGATAAACCCAGAGTTAACCCAGGATAAACTACCGGGTTTACTAGGATAAACTACCGGGATAAACTAGGCGGAGCAACCCGGTAGTTTATCCTGGGTTTCTGCACTTTCAGTGGGAACTGGCGCCTAACAACTACCTCCACTTTTTACGGAATATAAGGAAAGCGAGGGAATTACTTTGTGCATAGAGAGGGTGAATGGCGTGGGCGGCGAATACTCATTGGGTGTACTCAGTTTGTCCCTGGACCGCTCCTCTTCTCAGATCGGGCGTCGTCCTTACCAATTTCGTGTTGTGTAGTTCGATTTTTGCTCCCACTGACAGAATGCAATTCCGGGGTCTAGCCGTCCATGGAAATGATCTCCAAGCCTCAAAAAACGTATTTGTAATTTTTAATTTGTCATAAGTCGATAAATTAATTAATTTTTCATTATTATTTATTACGGCCGTCAAAACTTCCTTGGAGTTCAACATTGCCCCTCTGGCATTTAAATCTCCAGATATTACTATACAGTCGTTTTTGTTTATGCAATCTAAAACTTTCAGTAGATTTTCATAGAATTCTAAAGCCTCTTACTCAATATCTAGTTTTTTTAAGGAAAGCCACGTGTCGCTACGAACACGTTTGTGGCTCGGTAGTCCAGTCAAGCTTCAATCGGATTCAATTTAATACCATTTATGCCATCATGTGATGCGGTGGTTGAGGAGGATGGTACACCAGATACATGACTACTTAATCAAGAAAATTGAATTAAGTAAAAGGCTGTGGAAGAGAAAATGACGTGTTAACATCTTTCAGCTGGGAAAATTTAAAAATTTATTCTTAGAATTTCATGAATAATTAATCACCATGAATAGTATTACAAACAGGATTAATAACTCTTGTTGAGAGCCTTTTTGAAATGATTTACAGACACATTGTAACAGATTTCCGTTCGTACGTTTTCACTGTTGACGGGAATGTTCTGTTCACGAAGCTACTTCTAATAAAAATTGGGCGATCCCCTCTTAGTAATCGATTCTACTACGATAATAACTTTAATACGTTGTTCATTGCAGCCGGTGTCTAACACTGCATAAGTCAATAGTCGTCTGTCTTGGGGTGAAGGGCGAAATATTTCTCGTATGAGAATACGTGATCGGCAACACTACACCAACTTTTCCGTTTTACAAGGTTTGTCCCAAAAGTAACGGGCCTTATTACTTCTGCCAAAACTATTCGTCGCAGAGCGTTACTGCTTGCACGAAGTGGGGGCGGCAGTCTTGGGAACCCAGCGCGACCTGCGCCAATCGACTCCTAGCTTCTTTACCGTCACAGTTCTTGTTTCAGTGATCCTTCGTGTCGATCGGTCGAAATGAAGTTGGGAAAAACTCTCGAGCAGCGATACTCGATAAAGTTTTGTTTCAAACTTGAGAAGACACCGTAGGAAACTTTCGAGTTGCTTCAGGAGGCTTTTGATGAGAGCTGCATGTCATATTCACAGCGCCAAAGTGGCATAAAATGTTCAAGGACGGTCGTGAGGAGGTCGCCAACGAACAACTATCATGTACCCCTTCAACGTCGCGAGATTAAAGTTCGGTTAACAAAGTGTGCAAATTGTTCAACTTTGATCGACGAATGAATGTTTGCTATGTGTCAGAAATACTTGACGAATACCAATGTGAAAAGATTGTGACGGTAAACTTACAAATGCGGAAGCTATGCGCGAAACTTGTCCTGAGAGTGCTAATCGATTGCCAAAAGAACAATCGAGTGGGAGTGTGCAAGAATTGTGACAGTGCTGTGAAGACGCTCTCCCAACCGCCTTACAGTCCTGATTTGGCCCCGCCCGACTTTGTTTGATCCCGAAGGTTAAAAATATCAATCAAAGAACGGCATTTGGGGACGCTGGAAGAGATCAAGACGACTATGTCGAGGTTACTAAAGAACATCCCAATTAAGGTCTTCCAAGACATATAAATCATGGAAATCTCGTTAGAACATGCGTGTTGAAGCAGGAGGGCTGAACTTGGAAGAATCTTGAGTAATTGTACGAATCGGTTCTATATATTTCTTAAAATAAAAATGGGCGTATAATTTTTGGGACAGATCTTGTATATTTCGCGTTTCTAGTCTTACTGTGGTCCATTTCCTTTTGTTTAATTTTCAAGATTAATAATAATAATAATAATAATAATAATAATAATAATAATAATAATAATAATAATAA